>PVKE010030129.1:0-19812 GCA_004027555.1 Craseonycteris thonglongyai
TTTACTTTGTATTATGTTTTGTATATATGTTTCTTTGTGTGTATATAATTTATACAATAAATTTATTATTTTAAAATTATTTTTGTTTATTATTTTTTATTTTTGTTCAATAATAAATATCCTTAGAAATAGCTGGTGCCCGCCCCCCTACCGATATTTTAGAATGCGCCCTAGGGTATAAAAAGGTTGGAGACCCCTGCTGTAGGTGTTGAAGGGTGCTATATTTATGAGTCTCTAAGAGTGGCAGTGTTAAGGACTTGCCTGTGTGATTGGTGGCAGGGAGGGGAAGGGGGAGCTTTAATCTTCATAATACACAAACTATGCTAAGTAAGAATTCAACCAATGTAAAAACAGCATATAATCTCAGTTGCAAATCAATATCCCTCACTTGCCCCTTCCACGCACAATGTTACCAGTAAACCTTTCCTTTGTAGAGGTTCTGGAGTGACCACTGGTTCCAGCTATGTGCCAGGGATAGTGCCATGTGGTTTTACATATATTATATTCCTTTGTTACTCATAGAACCCTGTAATGTAGCTATTATATTTATTATCTTTCTTTTATAGGTGAGAAAAATTGAGATCCAGAGAAACTGAGCGACTGGGCCAGATCACATAGATAAGAAGTAACAGAGCTGGAATTTTTAACCTGGATTCATTTGACTTTTAAATACATGTTTATTCCACTGCACCATGTTGGTGAGGGCTCCCTGAGATTCTGGGAGTCCTAGAGATACTTAGAAGGCTTAAGAATGGTTACTTACTTTGCTTTGTCCTTGAAATGGCCATTATTGATTATAGACCACTATTTAGAATTCACCACACATGATCATTTTTCACTGGTTTATGTAACTGTGAAAAGTAAAATAGTTTGTGTGATGGGTCCATTTTAACATCCTGAGCCAAAAAGGATTATAGGTGTTCAAACCCTCTTGAACGTATGTTTAGCCTATAGGTAATCATTAACAAAGAAAATAACTCTAATGATATCACAAAAGGAAAACTTTAGAACTTTAAGATCACCATGGCTACTGTTTGGTCTGTGAGGTAGAGTGTCCTTCCTAGCTCACTAAGCTAGAACACTTAACATTGAGGTATGAGATGTATATATAAGATATTTTGGTTGTTTTGGACTTGAAATTTGTCAAAATGGCCACCATTGGAAGTAAATTTATTAGTCCTAAAGAATGGGTAACTGGAAACAGAGAGGGTGTTTCAGAGCATAATAGAATTGCTAATGTCACCTCTTTAAGCTAGCTCATGGATCCCTCCAGAAAAATCTAAGGTATGTCTTGAATATCACATGTTTGGGAACACAGTGTGGCCACATTTTGGGGGAACAGCACCAGGGTTAGGAATCTGGGTTAGGTCCCATGAGTGGTTTAGAGATATTCTCCTTGGTAAACTAAGAAAGGAAATATCATTAAGAACTGTAGGGGAGCTTCTGCACAGCAAAGGAAACCATCAACAAAGTACAAATGAAAACAACCAAATGGGAGAAAATGTTTGTAAACAATGCCTCTGATAAGAGGTTAATATCTAAAATATATAAGAACTCATATAACTTAACAACAACAACAACAACAAAACACAAATGATCCAACTAACAATTAGGGAGAAGACCTAAACAGACACATGTCCCATGGAGACATACAAACAGCCAACAGATATATGAAAAAACGCTGAACGTCACTAGCAATTAGGGAGGTTCAATTTAAAACCATAATGAGATACCACTTCATACCTATTAGAATGGTTATAATCTACAAGAGAATGAATAACAAGTGCTGGAGAGGCTGTGGAGAAAAAAGAACCCTCATACAGTGCTGGTGAGAATGTAAACTGGTACAACCACTATCAAAGGCAGTATGAGATTGCTCAAAAAATTAGGAATGGAATTGCTATATGACCCAGCAATCCCTCTCTTGGGCATCTACCTAAAAAACCTGAAAACCTTAATCCACAAAGATATATGGTCCCCAATGTTCATCGCAGCAGTGTTTACAGTGGCCAAGTCACGGAAACAGCCGAAGTGTCCTTTGATAGATGACTGGATAAAGAAGTTGTGGTACATTTACACAATAGAGTACTACTCAGTGATAAGAAAAGATGAGACACAACCATTTGTGACAACAATGGATGGACCTTGAAACAATCTTATTAATTGAAAAAAGTCAGACTGAAAGAACCAAGAAACATGACCTCACTTATAGGTGGAATATAAAACTGAAAGGAACAATGAAACAAAAAACTCATGGACACAGTCAATAGTTTGGTTGTTACCTGAGGGTAAGTGGGGAGGTGGGGGCGGGGGAAATAGGGAGGGGGCATCAAATATATGGTGTTGAAAAGAGAGCTGATTCTGATTGGTGGGCACATAATGCGTTGTATAAACAATGTAATGTAGAATTGTACACCTGCAAACTATGTAATTGTTATCAACTATGTAACCCCAATATATTTAACAACAACAACAATAATAATAATAATAATAATAATAATAAAAGAACTGTAGGGGGATGCCAGGATTGCTCAGCAGGTTGAGTGCTTGTCTTGCAGTCCCGGCATCTGAGGATTGAATTCCGGCCCCAGCCTGGGAGGTCCCCGGTTTGGCTCTCACCCCGTGCACGCTTTCCATGTGGGAGGCCCCTGGCCCCAAGGGACATGCGTTCCATGGAGAACACTCCGGCCTGGTTCCCACCCTGTGTGGCCCCACCCGACCTGTGGAATGAAACTATGTAGAAAACTAATAACATGAAGCTATGGAGACTGCTCTGGGCCCTCCCCCTTCTCTCTGTCTCTCTCTGTCCAAGAAAATAAAAATAAATCTTAAAAAAAGATGTTACATTAAAAAAAAAGGACTGTAGGTAGGTATAGAGATGGTCATAGAAACCACTGTTGTCTTATTTACTTTTATTAAAAGCTCCATTGTAGAGTTTTATTGTCTTTTTATCGCTACTTGATCACTTAGATTTCACAGTAAAACAGGGTTTTGAGGTAACGATCAGCAGTGCTCTGAAATTTTAGTTTCCTTTTATTTTCCAAGTTTATAGAATTTCCTTTTTGCCTATGACTTACTTTTATTTATTTATTTGCTTTTTTGAATCTTCTTATTTCTATTGTATTTTTCTCTTTGTATTATTGATAAAGTTCATTTGGTTTTGCTTTTTATATACAATCCCTCTACTATGTACCTCACATTTTGCCAGTTCTTTTAGGTCTGTAAAAAATTCACTGACATAAAATTGCATTTTATCTTTTGATGAAAAAGCAGCCTTGTTGGTTATACAGACATTTTATATGAAGAAAGGAATAAGCTCTGCTTTATATCAACATCATACATTTCCAAACAGTTTGTCTTTCCTTTTGAATAATGTGGTATCCCCTTCTTGATGAACCTTCTGCCAGAATTGTGCTGAAGCAAAACTAGGAGCTTGATAAAGGAGAAATAAATGTCTGTGTTCATAGAGCCTGAGGTCACTCAGCCTTATAAACTTTCCTTCTTCCTTCTGAGTGAGGCAAATGTCCTCTTTATGTTGAGGAATGGCTTACACAGAGAAGCTGTATCTAAAGTTCACTTAGACAAGCATTGTTTGCGTATTTGCAGCCATGGGAAAAACCCCAGTCTCTCCTATATATTATCAGCTCCTAAATGGCAAATTGGTGGTATGTTTTTATTTTGCTCTTATCTTTTTTCACAGCAGCTATCTAGCATAGTTCAAACTCTCTATCAATGTGGTAACCATGTTTTCCAATTGCAAGTCAGGACACATGGTCTGACAAATTTCAGTACTTAAGGAGACAATAGAATACCATAGTTGAAGTCCAAACTGTGGCAGAAGGTATAGACGCCATTCTTAGGAAAGCAAGCACGTTCAAATTTGGCAACATGGGAACGTTTGTTAAAGCTCCTATTTATGATGAAGAATGCTGTGTTTGACATACTAATTTTTTAAATTTTATTTATTTATTTATTTGCTGCATTTGACATCCTGTAGTTGTCTTTGTTGAGATTTCAGATAGGATTAGATCAGTTTTAACCCCAATAAAGCCCTGCTGAGTTCTGGTTGCTTATTGTTTCTGGTACTATAGCCACTTTGCTATAGGAACAGCACATTGTGAGAGTAATGTGCTTGTATGAAGATAATTCAAGTGAGGTGACATTGAATTATTTGTCATATAACCATGAAAATTCTGGCATGTGGCTTATGTAATCATTGCCTTTACTTAATGCTCATATTTTATACATGAAAATTTGGTAGGTATGTAACTTTTAAGAGTCTCACAAAAAAAAAAAAAAGAGTCTCACAAACTCCTTCTAGACTGAGAGGGAACAGGGTGACCAAAATTCATGGGAGTGTGGAACAAGTAGTTTTGGTATCTGTAAATCCAGGGGAAATGATTCATTAGGGCAAAGCCATTAATATTATGAAAAGAGCTCTTTGAGCGTCAGGCTGAGGTCACCCAGACCCTAGGAGAGCCCTGAGTGCATAAGAGGTTTAAATGCAGAGTTAGAGCTTATATAAGTATTGTGAATGTGTTCTTGGAAAAAACATGATTTATTGAAAATTTTAATAAAGTCTGAACACTGAATGTAAAACAGGTTTGTCTGATTTTTGTTTTTATTTTGTTTTTGACAAAGTAAACTTTCTCTTCTCCCTCCTAGGAACATTTCTTCCTTTTAAAATCAGGAACTGAAGATCTCTGGTTCCCTGAAGCTCAGGTTGGCAGCTGAAACGACAAACTGCCTCCATTTGCTCCCTTTCCCAACTCTGGGAATCTGGAGTTGCTATTACTACCCTCAGTTTGTAGTTTTCAGGGTGCTGACTTTGGGTGAAAATTGTGTTTCCTTGCACAAAGCAAGAGATGGAAGTGAGTGGAAGTGTCTTTACATTTCTGGTTTAACTAGTTATCCTGACCAACCATAGTTTAGGATCATCTCCTAAAAGTAGCCTCAGAAATTAGGCTGGGAGGATAACTTGTATTGCTGAGGTCTAGAGAGAAATGCCACTTGCCAACTCTAACTTTTCCTCCTAAAGTTAGTCATTGGGGACAAAGGTTCTTCTATTATCCTCAGAGTATGGTGTTCTACTCACAAATCCTGTAGCACCTCTAAGCACTCTCAGGTTTGTGTCTTAGCAAGTTAAGTGTACTCAGTACTTTTATCAGAGAAACTTTGTCTTGTTTGCTAATTTTTGGCTAATGGAGATAAAAGCTCTCAGAGTCTTGCTGGTAGAAGCAAGACTGCTTCACAGCTCTGGGCCACATTTGCTCTGGGTGCACAAAAACACAGTGTGTTCCATGGCTGCATCTTGCAGATACCCTAATTCTGGGTGGTTGATGCCTTTACTGCCAAAATATCTCAACCATCACCAAAAATTTTATAAATATATGTCTTGAATCATTGCTAAGACATAAAGGCAGAGATAGCAATAGCTTTGGTTATAATAGAAGAGTTATAAATGTTACATATCTGAGTGGCTCCTTTAAGATATTAGGAGGTCAAGAACTTGTTTACAGGAAGAGTACTGAAGTAACGGCCTTATTCAGAACCCACGTTGCTGCTTTCATACCTGCCTGTACTATGTGGTATCCAGTCTCAGTTTCCTTCTCACAATATGGCCTTTGGAACACCCTCAAAGGTTTATTAGTACATCCTTTTTTTTAAGATTTATTTTATTGTAAAGAGAGAGACAGAAACAGAGAGAGACAGAGAGAAGGGGGAGGGCCCAGAGCAGTCTCCATAGTTGTACGTCATCAGTTTTCAACATGGTTTCTTTCCACACAAGTGGGTGGGGCTGTGCAGGGCAGGAACCAGGCCAGGGGCCTCCTGCATGCAAGGCAGGCCCTCACAAGCTGGGGGCTGAACCGGGGGCCTCCCACATAGGAAGCTCGCCCCTGCAAGAACCCTAACGGGGGCCTCCGCATGGGCAGCACACTTCAGCTCAGCACATGGGTCCGCACGGGCTGGGGCCAAGACTCGATCGTCAGATCCCAGGGCTACAAAGTGAGTTCTAAACCCACTGAGCCATCCCGGCTTCTCTTCTTTGTTTTTAAATTAAATTTTTAAATTTATGTTTTAAGGGAAGGTGAATGAATGCGAGAGAGAGAAGGGAGAAGGGCCCAGAGCAGTCTCCATAGTTGTACATCATTAGTTGTGACATGGTTTCATTCCACACAGGTGGATGTGGGGCTGCGAGGGGTGGGAACCAAACTGGGGGCCTCCCACATGGGAGGTGAGAATGTTCACTGCCGAGCCCTCCTGGCGGTTACTAGTTGCACCACAGTTCAGTATATGGAGTTGCATAGGCCATGGCTGGGAATGTAATCCCTGACCTCACTATTGAGAAGCAAGCATTTAACTGCTGATCTATCTCGGCAACCCCTCTTGGTACATCCTTGAGAGCTCTGCTACCAGCCTTTGCCCTTTATTTAGCCCCTTACCCACAGACTGTTCCTGTCTTCTGCTTGGTGCTGATCTAGTAGGTTCTGCTGTGTCCATTTATGTCTGTTCTTAGGGCCAGGCCATGTTTGGCAGTGAGTCATGACATCGTTTTTCATTTAGAAACAATTTTAATAGTCCCAGATGATTTTTTTTAAGTTTTAATTTTATTTCTAGCAGAAATCCTCAAAATCAATAGTTGACAGAAAAGATATGATTGGTTCTAATATTAGTACTGGTGTCCTTTACTACATTGTCCCAGTGGCCACTCATGTCGGGAGGCTGAGTGAATGATCTTCTTTTGGTGTATTTCATCCACAGACAGGTATGGTTCAGGTGAGATTAAAGTGCTATGGGAAATAGATCAACTCAAGCTGGAGCTATTTTTAAGATAAGGAACAAGCTCATGAAAGTCTGTCATGAGCAATTTATAGTCAGCAAATAAGAGCAAAATGTTTTTTAGAAAAAGATCATTTACTGTATCAGCAAGAAGTTTCCTGATTGGCGAAATGTTGCACATGATCTGGAGTAGAAGTCTAGGAATGTAAGTGTAAAGGAAAAGGTGCTGCTCCCGCAGGTTGTCAGGAGGCGTGGGCACCTGGCCCTGTGACTGATTTTATTCAGTATGACACCAATCTCTCATAAGTTGAAACACTTGGTTGCATTTCCTTATCTAAAAAATGTGGAGGAAAAGACCTCTCTTATATACTTCATGGGGTTGTTGCAAGGATCAAGGAAATAATAGATGTTCCAACCGTAATCCCATCTCTGAAATAATTATGAAATTCTGTCCCTATTCTAGCTGTATTTTTTTTCCACAACCAGAGTTTAAGAGGCCTGTTTAGAAAGTATCCAGCCATGCAACAATTCCTGTTCTATTGACAATGATTGGATTTTTTTCCAGGTGGTCCCCATATACCTTTCTCAAGGGCTACTGAATATGACTCCTAATCTATCATTCTGTCCCCAGTCTCTCTCTTCTACAATCTATTCTCCACTGTACTGCCATGTTAATCTTTCTAAATCCACTTTTAATCATGTCTTCTGCCCACTCTGAAATCTTCAATAGCTCCCTGTTACCTATTGAATCAAGTACAGACTCCTTGACCTGGTATTCGAAAGTGTTTGTAACCTGGCACCTATGTGTATCAAGACTTCCATCCTCATTCTTCACTCCTTCCATGTGCTCTTTAACACCCAATCCAGCCTGTACCATTTATCCTCCACAAATGCCCAATAATTTCTTACAGCTTTTAGGATTTTGTAATTTCTGTATCCTTACTTTTTGTTTTCAGGCATCAAGATTCAATGTTCTGAGGACCCAATTTAAATGCCATTTTCTCCCATAAAGCTTTTAGATATCTTCCTTGGGGTTATCTGTTTGGCAAGAATATTTTTGAAGTGCTCAAGCATTACATGGTAGTTCTATTTGTTTTTCTCAGCAGTGCTTCTTGGATAAAAAGTGAAGAGTAAATATTCCTATTGTGATGAATCAAATAATGTTTCCCACCTTCTGTATTTCCTTTGTCCTCCCACCTTGAGTTCCTGCTTTTTCAGTTTATACTGGCAGAGTAAGTACCTTGTTTACTAGAAAGAGACAGACAAGCTGGACACTTTCATTAGAGCAAACAGGATGTTTCAACATCACTCTGGAAAAAAATGGTGTCTATCTGTTGGTCTGGCATACTATCACAGACAATTTTTTAATCACTGTAATTGCTCTCTCCTCTATGTTCTTCCAGTACGTTGTGTCACTCTTCAATCACCTCTTGCCTTCCTGACTCCTTCGTGTACACATCTTCGTCTCTATGATTTAAGTTTGTTGAGGGCAGTGACCTATTTTTGTTAATGATGTTGTCCCCTACAGTACCTATGGGTGCTCAGCCAATGCCTGGTGACTTGAGATTTTGAGGGTGTTTTTATTTTTTTCATTACAAGAGAGAAAATTCAAAATAAAGGACTCCTTGACCCTACCGATTCTCTGTGACACTAGCCTCTGTGAAGCTTCCCTGTGTGACTGGGCACTAACCAGTCTCCCACTGTGAGAGAAGAACTTTGATTTCTGGCAGGGCAGATCTTGGCTTTGTGCAGCAATTCTACTGAGTCCCTGAGAGAAAGCAATTTCAGAAAGAATTTGTTTATTTGGTTTCTATTCCAAACAGGGAAAACAAAGAACAATAAAGCCTAGCATAGCCATGGCCCTTTCACTAGGAATCCTATAGCCATATGATGTACAACTTTAACAAAACCCCACAAGCATGGATGGGGCGCATCTAGCAACCACCACAAGTCAACATGATGGTCTATAGAAGGGAGGCATCAGAATCAGCAAAGAGGATCTAATGGAGCCTGCTTTAGAAGACATACTTTGTAGGGAAAGCTGAGATGGCTCAGTGGGTTGAGCACTCGCTTTGCAGTCCCAGGGCCAAGGATTGAGTACTGGCCCCGGCCAGTGCAGACCTATATGCTGAACTGGGGTGTGCCCCCAGTTGGGTTCTCACCAGGGTAAGTTTCCCATGTGGGAGGCCCTTGGTTCAGCCCCCAGCTCATGGGGACATGACTCCCATGTAGAAGGCCCATGGCCTTGTCCCTGCCCTGCGCACCCTCCCCCTCCAACACACACACTTGTGTGGAACAAAACCAAGTCAAAAACTGATGATGTACAACCATGGAGACTGCTCTGGGCCCTCCCCCTTCTCTCTGTCTCTCTCTCTATCAAAAACAATAAAATAAATCTTAGAAGACACACTTTTTAGGACAGTCTGAGGGAAGCTGCAAGAGTAGCTACACAATGCATGGAAACCAAGAATAGTCTCTAAGAAGAAATCTGGAAGCCAAGTTTATTTGGTAATATGGGCGTTTTTATTTTACCTGTAGCTCAGATCACTGGTGCCAGGTCTCTTTCTCCCTTTCTTAAAAATCCTTCTTTCTTTCTATGAATTCTGATGGACAAGGAATATGCCCAAGAGAGCAAGAATACTTCAGATCTACATACTTTCTCTCCTATATTTATATGTGTGTGCATACCTTGTTTTATTGCACTTCATTTTATTGCACTTCTCAGATGTTGCATTTTTTACAAATTGAGGTCAAGACCCTCCACCAGCATAGAGTATGACTTGGTTTATTATGGTGGTCTAGAACTGAATCTGCAATATCTCCAACGTGTGTGTGTGTGTGTGTGTGTGTGTGTGTGTACACATATGTGGCTCAACAAACACCAGTTTGAAATACTGAATTTTTACATTGGGCTGAAGCCCACATATTCACATACTGAGGTAACAGTAAAGAAACTTCAGATTGTTATGATCTTGACTCACATAACCAGCACATAGTAATTAGGCACAGAATGTTGGGGGTCAGACTAGAAGAAGACAGAAAAGACAACTCTGGTATAACCGTGGTATTAACAGAAAGAAAGAATAAACCAGCAGAAAAGGATAGTCAGCATGTAAGCCTAGTGTGACCAGGGCCAGAGAGGTTCAGACATAGATTCTGGGAATCATTATAGTCTAGACACTTGAGAGGCCTTTTTTCTCAGTTGAAGGACTGGCCTCACTGTGGATTGTGTGCAATATCCTTGAGAAACAGCATCATCTCCTCTGAGCTTTGAGTTCATGCACATCCTGCAATTTTCTGATGATGCATTTGAGTTTGTGATACCTTAATATCAGGAAGAGGATTGGGAAGAAGACACACACACACACAGACACACACACACACACACACACATGCACCATACTTTGGTCTCTGTAAGGGAATACCTCCTAAATGAACACACAGATGTTCTGGTTTCCACAGCAGTTTATGAATATGGTAGCATGAGTCAGTCTTCCTGGATCTGACCCACTTGGAAGTACACATGAGACTAGTTTCTAGGCACCAAGGCTAAGGAACAAGCTCCGTATAAAGCCTATTGGTTGGCTCACTTATCATCTTGCCCCTTGGACATGCCTCCTCTCATTGCTTTGCTTCTCAAATCACAGCAAGAAGAATTCATTAGCTTTGCACCATCCGAGAGCAGACTATCATGTCTTCCAAATCCAGCAAATGTCTCTTCAGTCCTCTCCACCCTCATCCATTGCTGTTGAGGGTGTTCATCTTGTTTGCCCATTTCCTCTTGTATTCTGCAAATGCCTCAGTTGTGTTAGTGTCTTTTCCTTCTTTCAGTTCAGAGTAATCTGTTCATTTTGAAGAGCCAGCAGCTTCCAGAACATGCCAGGAAACAGGGTCTGAGTAACCAGGGACTTGGTTTTCTCCTGTTGCCAGTATCTCAGGGAGGGTGGAAGGTAGGTAGTTCATTTTATTTTTATTTTTTTAAGATTTAATTTATTGTTTTTGACAGAGAGAGATAAAGACAGAGAGAAGGGGGAGGGCCCAGAACAGTCTCCATAGTTGTACGTCATCAGTTTTCGATAGTTTCATTCCACACAGGTGTACAGGGGGACCGTGCAGGGCAGGAATTGGGCAAGGGCCTCACGCATGGGAGACATGCTGCTGTGAGCTGGGGGCTGAGCTGGGGGCCTCCCATCTGGGAAGCTCACCTTGGTGAGAACCAAACTGGGGGACAAACCCCAGTTCAACATATGAATCCACACGGGTCGGGGCCGTGATTCGATCCTCGGTCCCCAGGGCTGCAAAGCAAGTGCTTAACGCACTGAGCCATCCCAGCATCCCCATGGTAGTTCCTTTCAATCTGCTGTGTTTTGTTCTGTTAAAGTGTCATCGTCATGTCTTTATCCCTCTAATCTATTGTTACACTAAGAAACACACTGCTTTGTATTCATATTCTGTGCTTTTCCAAGTTTTTACGACAATAAAGCAATCAGCTTTTCTTTAATGATACCATTGAATGCTTGTTACAAAAAAAGAAAATGTTTGCTACATTATCTAGTGTAATTTGTATTATCTGTTGAATTCACAATTATACCTGCATGGACCTATTGAGAACACTTTTGTGAAAGTCAGTGGGGAAACAAACGTTTTCTACTTAGTTACTTGATGTTATATGTTGAATTGCGTTTTCACAAAATTCAAGTCCTAACCTCAGCTCCTCAGAATATGACCTTCTTTGGAAATAAGGCCATTGCAAATATAGTTAGTTAAGATGAGGACACATGGAAGTAAGGTGGGCCCCAATGCAATAGGACTGGTGTCCTTCTGAGAAGGGGACATTTGGAGATGGATGGGAGAACACCATGTGAAGTGGAAGGCAGAGATCAGGGTGCTATTTCTACAAGCCAAGGAAAACCCAAGATTGCCCTCAAACCACCAGAAGCTAGGAAACCAGCCTTGACAAGATTCTCCCTCCCAGCCCTCAGAAGAAGCCAACCCTGCCAATACTTTAATCTCAGATGTCTAGCCTCCAGAGCTCAGACAATAAATCAATGCCTGTCATTTTGGCCACCCAGTTTGTGGTACTTTGTTACAGTAGCCCTAACAAACTTATATACTTGATCTACTAACAATTCCAGCTAAGCATGTCTTCTGTAGAGTGAAACAAATGGACTGAAACTCAAAAAAAAAATGTCATTTATTTTGGGGCAGCCAGGACAGCTCAGAGGTTGAGCACTTGCCTCACAATTGTGAGGTCCGGGGTTTGATTCCTGGCTCTAGTATGTGCAAACCTGTATGTTCAACTGTAACACAACTAGTAAGGGCTGGGATGGCTTGGTTGTAAAGGTTCTCACCTCCCATGTGGGAGGCCCCTTGATCAGTTCTTGCCCCACATGGCCCCGCACCCAAATGTGTGGAATGAAGCCACATCACAACTAATGATGTACAACTGTGGAGACTGCCTCTGGGCCTTCCCTTTCTCTCTCTCTCACCTGCTCTCAAACAAAAGAAATCTTTTAAAAATGTTATACATTTTAGGGAAATACTGATTGTCTGAAAGTTACTGGAATATGGAAATTGTGTATCTCTAAATCCATGGGCCGCCTGAGAAAGTAGAGATGGTGGACTGCTTGGAGCTTCCAAAGACATGAAACCATACAGATGTTCTGTTGCATATCTATGAAGTCACAGATGCACACTTCTCACCTCATTCACAGGACAGTGTAGATGTGTGTGTGTGTGTGTAGGTGTATGGTTAATAAATGGGCTGAAAAGTGTGCCCCCACAGTTCTATAGACTAAAAGCCATTCATCCTCCCGGCATGGAACCTGGAAGGTTAACCCGCCATGCTCTCATCCGTATCAGCTGATTCATCTTGCAAACGAACTACCCAGATGAATTCAGTTTGTTAATGTTAGGACTCTGCCCCTGGGAGGGTCCTGCCAGCTGCTTTAAGGGTGAAACTCAGCGGAGCTCTGGTGAGTGGTTAGCAAGATTTTCCCAAGAGCCACTCATTCTCCCTGGCAGCTCCATGTGGGCAAAGCTATTTCTTGCTACTCCTGCCTCAGCCCCTGAGCTCCTGCCCTGAGGTGGCATCCTGATTCCAGGCATCTAATATTCTGTCCTTTGCTTTCCAGCTGTGAGTATCCATGGCAGCAGTTGTTAAAAAAAAACAAGTGTCAGGGCCTTTCTGAGGTCAGCCTGGTCTTTCCAGAAGCCAAGCAGGTAGGGTAAGTCCTGGGTTCTTAGCCTATTTCTCTTGTAGTCAGAAAACCAGATCGCTCCTGTTGCAGACTTTCTAGAGACTAGCAACTGTATCTGGTTTGCGTGCTTTTAAACGGCTTATTTTTTGAAATGAATTATTTTTCCCCCCAAAGATTTGTTTTTCATTGTTTTGAGAGAAGGTGAGAGAGAAAGGGGGAGGGCTCAGAGCAGGAACTGAGCTCGGGGTCTCCTGCATGAGAGGCAAGAACCTTCACTGCCAAGCCATCCAGCAGTTACCAGTTGCGCTGCGGCTCAGCATATGGGTCTGCACGGTCTGGGGCTGGGAATTAAACCCTGGTCCATATGGTTGCAAGGCAAGTGCTCAACCTATTGAGCTGTCCCAGAATCCCCTCAAAGCTAAGTGTTAGCTTATTAGTCAAAATACAGTGGGTATGTGTCATTTCCTAAGTCAAAACTTTGTTAGATGGTTAAGCCACAGTTTGGGAGAGAGAAATTTACACTTGTATATGTGAAAAGCCTTACAAAGGTATAAAAATGAACTAACATGTACTCATTTAACAAATTTGACAAATCACCTTTATTGAAAAGAATGAGGTTATATGAAATGAAGACAGGCCAGAATAATTCAGAATACTTAAGCAAAATATTAGTTTCTTCAAATATTTATTGAACATCAATTATGTAGCAGGCACTGTTCTTGGTCCTTGAAATATATCAGAATACAAAATAAAATTCAGTTTCTCTGTCCTGGCAGAGCTACATTCTAGAATCAGGGCTCTATATCATTAAACTTTCAGTGCTTCCTGGGATGTTTTTAAAATATCTTTTCAGATGTCAGCCTTTTAGTGAATGAACTTTGAAGTAAAATCAGCTGTTATAGCAGTAGTTGTCTATGCTACCTGGGAGATGTTGGAAAAGACATTTGGTAATTGGCTCTGGTTGACACTTGGCTGGAGGATGTAGAACTGAATTTTAATCTTTGGGTGACATTAGCTCATGCTCTAGGCACCCCTTTGTTGGGACCCAGTAATTAAAAGAGAAGTGTGTTCTGATTTTATGATTATATTCATTTTTTTATTGTTAAATTTATTAGGGTTACATCGGTCAGTAAAAATTACATAGGTTCCATGTATACAACTCTTTCCCATTAGTGTATATTGAGCTCCCTCTCCCTCCTGCCCCGCCCCCTCCCCCCTTATTTTCAGGTAACTGCTAATCTATTGACTGTGTCCACGAGATTTTCTTTGTTGCTTTCAGTTTTATATTCCACATTCAGGTTTATATTCCACATTGAGTGGAGTCGTGTGGTTCTTAGCTTTTTCTGTCTGGCTTATTTCACTTACCATGATGATCTCAAGTTCCATCCAAAGTGTTGTAAATGGCAGAATTTCATATTTTCTTATTGCTGAGTACTGTTCCATTGTAGATATGTACCACAGCTTTATTTTTTATCCAGTCATCTATCAAGGGACACTTTGGTTGTTGATTATACTTCTTATAGGATTTCATCACCTGAGTCTTTACAAGTGATATAGTCATGGCTTATATGAAGTTATATAGCCTCAAAGTCCAGACCCAAATGCTGTGCGATTTCCTCTACATAGTTATCATTGTGTACTTTTTATGTATCTTTAGCATGCAGCACCAGTACTTGACAAACGAGAGGTTCTTAAATACCTGAGGAATGAATGAATGAGCAAATAGATGCGTAGATGGTAGTTTCACTTACCAGCAAGGGGAGTGTTTGTCAGTTCTTATGGCACATGTGGAAAAGTATCCTTTAAAATAAGGAAAGGTGTGGGTCATGAAGAACAATGGGCTGCCCTGGGCGTTGAGGTTATACTTCTTCTATGAGTGAGCAATGTGGACAATAACGAGTAGCCAAGGTTGACTGGTGGGATTAGTTCCTAAGACTCAGAGTTTCATAGACTGAGTCTTCTCATTGAGTATTTCTGAAAATTTAATGTGCCCAAGAAGCCCATGGAAGGCTTGTTAAAACACATAGTATGGCTGCACCCTCAGGTTTGATTCATTACATCTGGGGTGAGGCCCAATAATTGGAATTTCTAAGAAGTTACCAGGTAATGTTAATAGTGTGTCTGGCCTGGGAACCACTTTTTCACAACCACTAATCCAAAGCCGGTGCTGATGGAATGGACAGTGGAATGGTTAACATGTGTGCTCTGACCAGTGTCCAAATTCTGGTTCTACCCCGACTCTATATCTTACTGTGTGGCCCTGGCCACGTTTCTTCACCTTTCTAACCTGCAAATAGAAACATTAGTGTTCACTTCCTAGGAGTGTTGTGCAGACAAGATAATGAATATAGAGAGCTTAGCACAGCATTTACAGGTGAATAAATGTCAAGCACTATTATCACTGTTTTGTATCTCAATATATATTTGTACATAGTAGACTCTCAAATGTCTGAAGGACGAAGCAGGTGTTAGTGGGGAGCCTAGAAAAGAAAAGACAAGTTTGAGTTTAAAAATATTTAAAACAAGTCTGACCTTTAATAGTCAACTTAAGGTTGCAGCAGAGGTCTGGATGCACAAGTCATTTGCTGGTATTTTTCTGACTCCAGATAATGTCTTGACAGGCATGCAGTGGATTAGAATCTGCAAGAAAACCAAAAGTCAAGAGTTGGTGGGATGTTGTAGTTTGTTCATGAGACCTGCAAACCTGGTGTCAAATGTCTTTAGTTTAACATTGCATGTCATTCCTAGACCAGTGAGCAAATCCAGGGCTTAAAATACTTTTTATGGTCCTGTTTACAATCCACATTCTGCAGAAATATTTTATGCTTTGTTTGCAGTAAGAAATTTCTTTTTTTGTGCATATACTTACCAGTATTTTCCAAAGTGTGGTCCACAGGCCATTTGCATCAACCTGTGGTGCTTAGTGAAAATGGAGATTCCTGATTTAGAATCAATGAATCACTATTATCTGTAGAGTCAGAAAATCTGAATTTTTAAAAGAATCCTGCTATTCTGGTACACATTATAGCTTAGAAAACACCACCACTATCCATCCTGCATGACAGCAAGAATACTTATATTTGTTCATTGTAATCATTAGAGGAGTTTATAATATTGGCTCCGGGATCCCCAGTAGCTCCATCAAGTTCATTCCAAGGCCACACATATTTTGGAGTTTGGCGTATGCCACCTGGTTCCAACACTCAGCCTGTGTACAATAAAGAACAGCTAGGAATAAAATAATTCATCAACAATTTATTATTAATCACTATACTTATTTTGAAGTGTGCAGAGCTGAATGCATTGAGGGTATGAATTGGAAAACAATGTGATTTCTGACTTCAAGGGACCCTCATTGTGGTGAATTGGTTCAACCAAGAACCTCACTCCTGTGTGTCATTTTGCAAAATTGAATGAGTGCTCCTGGAGTCTATTGTCAGGGTTAAAACAAATCACCAATAGTTTGGTGGTTACCTGGAGAAGGGGGGGAAGGGGGGAGGGAGAGTTGTGGGGGAGGTGGGGGTGGGCACCAGATATATGGTGGTGGAGGGGGACCTGATTCTGGGAGGTGGGCACATAATGTGATGCATGGGTGATGTGATGTGGACTTGTACATCAGGAAACTATCTAATTGTTACCAACCAATGTCACCCCATTAAATTTAACAATAAAAAAAAAAGAAAAAAATTTTTTAACCACAACTCGTGGTCAGATTATAAAAAAATAAAAATCTTTTTTTTTTTTTGTAAACATACTTTAAAAAAAAATTTGTTTATTTATTTATTTATTTTTGACAGAGAGAGAGAGAGAGAGAGAGAGAGAACTGAACTGGGAGAGCTCCCAGTTCAGCATATGGGTCCACACGGGCCAGGGCCAGGATTCGATCCTTGGTCCCCAGCGCTGCAAAGTGAGCGCTTAACCCACTGAGCCATCCCGGCTTCCCCCCAAAATAAAAATAAATAAATAAATAAATTTAACAATAAAAGAAAAAGTATACAAAAAAAAATGTATACTGGTACATGAAACAATATGAGGTTAATTTAAAATAATTGAAGGGCAGAAAATGAAACCATATTGGCCACAACTTAATCATTATTGAAGTGGATGATAGGGTTTTATTATACTCCTCTTTGTGAAATTTATGTAATAAAGTGTTAAAAAAACAACAACAAAAACAAATCACCATGTTTTTATCTACCTGTTTAATTCTAAGTCCAGAGATGGTAAGCTCAGATGTACTTCATTAATTGGAGAAGACAGGAATTAATAGAATTAAAATAGGCCAGGATCAGTGCCCAATCTACGGAAAGGCATCAATGACAGAGCACTTCAGATTCTGTGCTAGGTGTCTGCATATGGCTCTTCTGTGCTAGCCAATTCCATGGTGAGAGCTTCTGCCCGCTCCGTCTGTATGACTTGGCGTGGCCAAATACCTCTGGTTTCTATTTTTGGCCTTCCTTTGGCACCTTACACTGCCATCTCCTCTTTCTGATCCTGACCTGGTAACCTATGCTCATCCAGAAACCTTTACTGCATCTACCACCTTCTTGCCAACTCTGTTTATCCACAAAGAATAAATGACTCTGGGGCTGTAGAAAGAATGAACACCCTCTCTCAGTGCCTCATAGGTCTATAAATAGCACAGCCATTGACCCATTGGCACAGTGTGATAACTTGCCATTGAAATACTACAAGCATTGATTACCCATGCGTTCATTTAGTCCTTCTCTTTGAAGAGTGTGTTGAAGAATAAAGATGGGAAAGCCAGGATGGCTCAGCCGGTTAAGCGCTCACTTTGCAGCCCCAGGGTCTGAGGATCAAGTCTGGGCCCCAGCCCATGAGGACCCATATGCTGAACTGGGGTGTGCTTCCCAAGTAGGAGGCCCCCGGTTTGACCCTGAGCTCGCGAGGGCATGCCTCCCATGTGGGAGGCCCCAAGCCCAGTTTCTGCCCTGTGTGGCCCCCTGCCCACCTGTGTGGAATGAAACCATGTTGAAAACTGATGACATACAATTATGGAGACTGCTCTGGGCCCTCCTCCTTCTCTGTCAGAAACAATAAAGTAAATCTTAGAAAACAAAGAATAAACACTAATACTACACCATGAAGAAAAATCAGAAAATCCTTTAATGAGAACATCTGACTTTAGAGAGAACAATTAATAAAACTATACAACTTGAGTTTTGGTATCAGAACACTTCATTTTTGCATTATTGTGAAGGGAAATAAAGAAAGCTAACATCTGTTGAGCAGCAACAATCTGCAACTTATACAGGTTGACAAGAGGTTCAGATGGGATTTGAACAGTTATGCTCTGCAGTTATGCTAAATTTTGGCAATTCAAATATTTCCATTTTCTTAGGCCACAAATGTCCTCCTCCAAAGAAAACCCTTTTTAACAATTAATTATCTAGGGTAACAGCAGGATATGTGGAATCTCATCTGATAAACGTGTTGGTCCTGGATTATGGGTGTCAGTTGTGTTTGGTCTTTAATTTTGATGATATGTGTTTGTATACTTCTGTTTTTACTGAATATTTTTTGCCCATCAGTTTCTAAAACAAGCAAGTGTTAGCTTTGATTAAACGGAACAATAGCACATCAATCTCGTGTGATTTTTACTCTTAATGTTTGAATTACACTTATTACATGTCTGTCACTTTATGCTGTCTATTGATGTGAAGTCATATCGGTCCAGTTCCAATGTAGTGGTTTAGAATTCATTGCCTTTCTGGGAGGTACGGTCTGATTCTGACTGTGACGAGAAAAGGAGACTCTGATAAAAGCTTTGGAGACTGAGTGAGCATAACTCTGACCTGAATACATAGATCTTCATTTTGAGAGATGAATTTGTAAAAGGAGCCAGTTAAAATGGGGGATTAACGGAGGGAATTCTTTTTTATGTGAGCACATTTAAAACTTTAGGAAGCTTTTTGTCTGCCAGTGTGAGGCAGAGCAGTTTGAAATGAGCTTGGGAAAAAAACACGGCAACTTCAGAGCAAGAAGATATCGAGCTTTAAAGGCTGAGGGTTTTTTTTCTCCCAGTAAGTGTAACATATTTCTTTTTTTTTTTACATTTGGATTTTTATTTTTACATGTAATGCCCCCTCCCCATACCCCCCATCCCTCCCCCTCATCTCCCCATGCCCCCCAGCCCTCCTACCTCACCTCCCCACCCCCACCCCCAGGCAACCACCAAACCACTGACTGTGTCCATGAGTTTTTTTCTTTGTTAATGAAACTGAGTTTTAAGTGCAAATAAGCCTCTGGTTTGGTTAAGCCAGTAAAACCTTAACTTGCCTAAAAATGAATCAGAATCTAGACAAACACATTTAAATTGACCGTACTCATAAAAACCACGCCCAGTTATTGAGCATCTCCTATGTGACTTGTCAGTGTACAAACCTCCTGTTAATTTTTCATACTACCACCAGAGGATATTCTTATCCTTTTTTTACAGATGGGGAGCCCGAGACTTGGGAAGGTGCAGTGAGTTGTCTAGCACTGTATGGATAACAAGTGGTAGGCTTTGAATTGAGCTTGGGCTAACTCGTCAATGTGTACTCTTCCCACGTGTCTTAGTCGGCTTGGGCTGCCATAACAGATGACTACAGACTTGGGTGGCTTAAACAAAAATCCTTTTTCTCACAGTTAACTAGTTACTTCTAGTTAAGCTAGAAGTCCAAGACTAAGGTGCCAGCAGGTTTGGTTTCTCCTGAGGTCCTTCTTCTTGGCTTGCAGATGGCTGGCCACCTTCACAGTGTGACTTCACATGGTTCTTTCTCATGCCAACACCTTCTTGATATCTCTTTCTCTTCTTTTTATTTAAGAT
>PVKE010030130.1:0-19741 GCA_004027555.1 Craseonycteris thonglongyai
GACACATGGGGCTGGCTGGGCCATGTGGGAGGTGTCCCTGTTCTGTCTTCAGACTGAGTTCAATGGCAGTTCTCTGGGCTATGACCAGTTGGCTTTCACACAGTGTCACTTGGTCTTAGGGGGTGTTGTTCCCGACTTTCCGGCCTCTTCCACTGCCCCCTCTCGCCCCCGAATCCTTCCTAGACACACTGCTGGACGTGCATGACGTGCACAGGAGCAGCAGGGCTGCTCTTGCACTTCCCACTGCGTCCGCCTCACTAGACAGCAAAGAACAAGGAAACTGGCTTCATTAGAAGTGACTTTTTCTATCTTTCCTAGAAAAAGCTTCTGACGCGTCGCTCCGGGTACAGTCGTCCGACAAGGTCACCAGCATCAGTCTGCCGGCTGCGCCTGCCTACCACGTGATCGAGTTTGAACTGGCAGTTCTCTCGTTACCTTCAGCTCCAGCAACTGGAGGGGAGAGCACCGTGCTGGGGACGGCAGGGCCCCAGAGGAAGCAGAAGGACACGCAGAAGGCGGGCCACTGCATGGCCACCACAGACCACAAAGTAAGGGGGGCTGGGACTGCTCAGCCTGGGGCACCATGCCCACCCGCCTCCTGCTTCCGGGAGACGGTGCCGCCGACCGGCCCGCGGTGAAGTGGCAGCTCCCAGTCCCCGATGCCATGGGCTCTCGTTGGGCTTAGCTATTCTGTCTGTGACTCACCCCTCCTTATTTAAGGGGTGCATCTTAGAGGCAGAGACCTTTCGTCTCAACTCTAGAGTGAGGACAGTTTGTTATAAAAGATTGAGTGTTAGCTTAAGGGGAGGTCACTTGGGGTCCGTAGTCCATTTGTCCTGGTGGTGAGGCCAGAGGGAGTTCTCTGTCTTGTGCTTCTGTTTCTGTCCCTGAAATGTCGCATCAAACTTAGCAGGAAGAGGCTCTGCTTTGGTGCCGGTATTGATTGACAGTTCTTTGAGAGATTCGTGACACTGCTCCCAGGTCCACAGCCTGTTAGCTCATGGTGTTGCCAGCATTGTGCTGATTCCAGGTGTGTCCGTGTCTTGAAACACAATGTAGTTCCGAAAGCTTCTCAGCAGCCCATGTGTGGAAGTGTGTGCTGTGGCCCCACGGGACTGGATACCTTCACATACTTCTGAAAGCTGCTGTCTGGGGGCCGGGCATCCAGTCAGCCGGAATGTCGGGGGTGGGACCCGCCTCTTTGGGACACTGACGGGTCCTGGCACATCTTCAGTCACAGGGAGCCATGACAGACGAAAGAGGCCACCTGACCAGCACAAAGCTGAGGCAGGTAGCTGAGACCTGAGGTGGGGCCGAGCGACAAGGCTCACCCACACGAGGCCGCTCTTCCACACGGGAGAAGTGGGGGTTTTCCCTCCTGTGTAGAAACCAGCCCAGAGAGTCAAGCAAAATGAAGAATCAGAGGAATGCATTACAGATGAAAGAACGAGAAAAACATTAATGAAACAGATAAGTAATCAACCCAAAAATGCATTCAAAGTAAAGGTCATAAACATGCTCACCAAACTGGAGAGAAGAACCAGTGAGTATGAGCACAATAAGAGAACTTCAACAAAGGTGAGAAATACAAGAAAGGACCTAATAGAAGTCACAGAACTAAAAAACACAGTAACCGAAAAATACACTAGAGGGTTTCAACAGCAGATTTGATGAAGCAGAAGAAAGGACTAGTGAACTTGAAAACAAGGCAGTGGGACTCACCCAGTGAGAGTAGCAAAAAGAAACAAGAATGAAAGAAAGTGAAGAAAACATGAGGTACTTATAAGGAGAATGAAAGAAATAGAAGAGAGCTTAACCCTTTCGCTGCGCTGGTATTTTATTGCCGTACTTGAAGCGGTTTCAGGGATATCCTCAAGTAAATAAATGGAAATTTGGTTATGTCGAAAAAAATTTTTGAAAGTGACCATGGCTCCATCCAGAGAATAAAATACGAGTGTTTTGTCATAAACTGCACTACAGTAAAATACGCTGAGAGGCGAAAAACGCGAATGAAAACCAAGGCGAGACATACGCATAGCGGCAACATTATCATCACGTGCAGCAAAAGGATTAAAGGGCTTTGGGACATCAGACTACGGTTCAAAGTGTAGGGCTCCCAGGAGGAAAAGAGAAAGGGGTGGAACTCTTATCAAAGAAATAATGGCTAAGAACTTCCCTAACCTGGAGGGCAGACATCCAGGTCCAAGAAGCCCAGAGAATTTCAAATAAAATGAACCCAAAGAGAGATCCACACCAAACACATTGTAATTGAAGTGGCACAAGTCAAAGACAGGGAGGGAATCTTAAAAGCAGCAGGAGAAAAGGAATTTGTTCTGCACAAGGGAGTCCATAAGACTCAGTCCTCAGCAGAAACTGCGGACCAGGACGGCGGGTCAAGCTGTATCAGAAGCACTGAAAGGAGAGTGAAAACAAACTGCCAGTCACGAGTGCTCTGCCAGGGAAGTTACTGATGTCGTTCAGAAGCTAATGGAGCCCCTCACCATGAAACCTGCCTAACAAGACACACTAAAGGCACTTCTTAAAGGCGAAAGGAAGGGGGCACAGAAATAAATCTCACTGGAAAGATACATATATAGTGAAGATAGTGGATTAATCACTTTTAAAGCTAGTATGAAAGTTAAAAGACAAAATAGTAAAAATAACTGATTACAATAAGGAGTGTACAAGATAAAAGCATGCAAAATTTGACATCAAAAACAAAATGTGGGCAGAAAGTAAAAATGTTTTAGAATGTGATCAAACGTAAGTTGTTACCAACTTAAAATAGGTTTTTATAAATGTAAGTTGTCATATGTAAGTCTTGTAACACGAAGTAAAAATCTATAGTAAATACAGAAATGGTAGAGAGAAAGAAATACAAGCTTACCACTAAAGAAAGTCATCAAACAGCAAAGTAAGAGAGCAAGAGAAAAAAGGAACAGAGGAACTACAAAAACAGCCAAAAAACAGTTAACAAAATGACAGTAAGCACATGGCTATCAGTAATTACTTTAAATGAGAATGGTCTGAATTTGCCAATCAAAAGACATGGTGGCTGCATGCATAAGAAAATCAAGACTCATCTATTTATGGCCTGAACAGACTCAGTTTAGATGGAAGGACACACGGACTGAAAGTGAAGGGATGGAAAAAGGTAGTCCATGCAAATGGAAACCAAAACAAAACTGGGGTAGCTCTGCTTCTGTCAGGCAAAATAGACTTTAAAACAAAGACTCAGGAGTCAAAGATGGGCATTACATAATGATAAAGGGGCCGATCCAACGAGAAGATAGAACATTTGTAAATTCTGTGCATCCAACATACTTTGTAAATATGTAAAATAAATATTAACACACCTAAAGGGAGAAATACAGCAATACAATAATGGTAGGGAATTTTAGTACCTCGCTCACATCAGTGGATAGATTATCCAGACAGAAAATCAATAAGGAAACATCAGCCTTAAGCATAAACGTGACAAATATATGTAGAACATTCCATGCAAAGCAGTAGTGTGCATGTCTTTTTCAGGTACACATGGAACATTTCTGAGATAGAGCATATGTTAGGCCACAAAACAAGTCTTCACAAATTTAAGAGGACTGAAATCATCAGGCAATTTTTGTTACCACAGTGGCATGAAGTTAGAAATTACATGAAGAAAATGAAATTTACAGATAACGTGCAGAATGAACAGCATGCTACTGAACAACCATTGGGTCAAAGACGAAATCAGCAGAAATCAAATAATAACCAAACAACTGACAATGGAAATGGAACACACCAAAATTTATGGGGTGCAGTCTGAGCAGTGCTAAGTGGGAGGTTGGCAGCAATAAGTGCCTACCTAAGAGATGAGGAAAGTCTGAGGTAAACAGCCTGAGGTCACACATCTCAAGGGACTAGAAAAAGAACAAACGAAGCCCAAAGTTAGAAGGAAGGAAATAACAAAGATTAGAGCAAACATAAATGAAAAGGACTGAACAGACAAGAAAGATCAGTGACCCTAAGAGCTAATTCTTTGAAAAGCTTGACAAACCTTTGGCTAGACTCAAAAAAAAGAGAGGACTCAAAATCAGAAATGAAAGAGAAATGTTACAGCTGATACCACAGAAATACAAAGGATCATAAGAGACTATGAAAAAACAAAGACAAATATGAACAATTATACACTGACAAATCAGACAACCTAGAAGGAATGAATAAACTCCTGGATGGACGGAGAGGGACACACACACAGGAATATTACTCTGCCTGGACCTTGAGGGCATTACGCTCGGTGAAATAAATCAGAGAAAGACACATACCATGTGATTCCCACTTGTGGAATCCACAACAACAAAAAGTGAAAGCAGGCTCAGAGAGAACAGATAGGTGGATGCCTGAGGCAGGAGGTGACAGATAGAGAAACGGATGGGCCTTTTCTTCTTTTTAGTTTAAATGAATAATTTTTAAAAAGTGTATGCCCGAAAGTGGTAGGATAAAAGACTAAAAATGCAGGCATTTCAAACATGTTATGGCATAGACTACCAGGCCAATACATAAAAAAATAATGTTTCAGTTTTTGGTCCTTGACACTTTTCGCCTGGCATCTGAGAGTTCAGGAAGCCAAGATGATAATTATTCAGTAGGAGCACAGTTCATGCTAAGTAATGGAATGTCCATCCCCAGTTCGTGTGTGTTTGTTTATTCTGTATGGGAGATCAGAGGAAGCCTGAGGCCTGGTGTCTGCCCTTAGGGAGTGAATACCGTGGTCCACACTGTGCCCCCAAGTGGATTGGTTTTCACTTACGTATTCGGCGTTCCATGGAGTGTCTGGATAATTGATTTAATTCTGTAACGGTGGATGACTGATTAGTGTCGCGTGGGCATAAGTGACTGAAAGCACTTAGTCGTAACCTGCACAGTAAAATCGTACGTGTGGCACCGTGGCCACGTGTGTGAGGACAGTGAGGTGGGGCTTGTGCTGCTGGCCGTGGCGTCTGCTCTCTGGCCAGGGAGACCGTTCTGGTGGCTCAGGGCTGTTCTGCCAAGCCCCATGTCCACTTCTGTGTCTGTGCATGTAGTGTCCTGCCTTCCCGTGTCTGCGTGTGTGCCGTGGGGTGTTTTTTCTGAATAAGGGGCCGTAGAGCTGTCAGTGTGGAGGAGGGGGCAGCCGCTGCAGACTGGATGGCTGTGGGGTGGCCGTGGGGTGGCCGTGCCATCACGAGCTGTCAGTGTGGAGGAGGGGGGCAGCTGCTGCAGACTGGACGTGGGGTGGCTGTGCCATCACGCGCCGCCAGGATGCATGTCCCTCTGTCTCGACAGGTGTCCATCGATTGCCCGTGGTCCATCTACTCCACTGTCATCGCGCTGACCTTCAGCATGCCCTTCAAGACCACACACGTTCTGCTGTCCGCAGGGACACGGTGAGGGAGGCGCGCGCTGCAGCCCATGCTCTGGCCCCGGCTGTCACACCGAGAGCCTTGCTGCTCAGAGCTGGGCCTCGGCGACCTTGGGCAGGGCTGATATGACCGTGATGCCCCTGTCCCCTGTTAAAACGCAGGCCCCTGGTGTCCTGCAGCGCCCAGTTCATACTCAGGTGTCCCCAGCTGTCTCAGGAGTGACTGCACAGTTGGCTTGTGGGATGTGAGATCCCAACCAAGTGCCCTCTTCCCCTTGTTCTTCAAGCCCTCGACCCATGGATGAACATGGCCCAGTTGTCCTCTAGGGGGCCCAGGGCGCATCCTTGTGGGTAGTTCAGCTCGGCCCGGCGAACTGCTGGGTAGCTTGACAGCAGCCTGCTCCTCGCCCACTGTGCACTGGGGCTTGTGCAGTGCCCCTGCTCTGTGCCGGCAGCATCCCCGTCTCCCCACCCCCTGTGTGACAACCAAAATGTCTCCCACAATGCCTGCTGTGCCCATAAATGACGGTGCTCACACCAACCCCCAGCTCCAAGCGAGTCTGGCCTTCCTGGAGCTCCCCATTCTGCTTTTGTCCCCTGATGGTGTTGGGTAAATGGGAAACCAGTGTCAGGACCACACTCACAGTGGACATGGCAGTGGCAGCTTCCCTTCCAAGTTAGTGAGGGAACTGGTGATGCTAATGGTGAAAACACCAGCAGTTTTACACAGAACTGGAATTGCCTTAAGACTGGCTTTCAGAACTGCTCTTTACATGTAACAGGCTTCTCAGTGAGCCCTGCCCCTTGTAGTGTGAGCAGTGACCATGTGCTCCTGTGTAGCGTTTGGGAGACTCAGTTAAACCTTGTAGAAACATTGTAGTGGAAACTGTCCTCTTGTCCATTTTTCCTCACAAGTAGAACGACTGGTATTTTCTGTGAAATCAAAAGCAGGAGTACACGGAACAACTGGTTCTTACTGTGTCATTTTTTCAATTCCCAAAGACGGTCTTCTTAACAAAGCCAGGATATATTTAATGACGTTTTTAAATGTCACTCATACTTCCTGCTCTTCTGCTTTAGGAAGTATGTGCAAGTTTGTGTGCAGAACCTGTCAGAACTCGACTTCCGGCTGTCTGAGAGCACTCTTGCCGACACCGGGGCCAGCACAGACCTGCAGCTGGCCCCGCTGAACACGGAGGCCCAGCAGGTAAGTGGTGCGCGGGTGGGGAGGGGTGTGGTTGCCACGGGTCCTGGTGAAACAACTGGGCTTGACGTGGAGCGTTTCAGTGCAGAGCAGGCCACTGGTGACGAGTGAGAGCGCGGGCCCGCCCCATGTGAGCCGGGCGCTGCGCTGGGGACACAAGTGCCAGCTTCGAGAACCGAGTCCCACACTTGTCCTGCTCCGCGCACAGATTATGTAGCCGCACACTTGTTCTCGAGCCATATGGGACAGGAAGTGGTGGCTGTTCATCCTGCCCGTCGTCATGCACGGGCCTGAGCCCTGGGAGAAATCGGGGTGTTGGTGTGAAGGGGTCATGTTTAGGCTCATGCTGCCTGACCTCGCTTTTCCTGTTTGCCACGTGTGGGTTTAGACCGTCAGTGCTGGGGTTTGGCTCTCCGGTTGTTAGCATTGTCCAAGGGTGTTCCCAGCTCACATCTGACCCACTTCAGGTGTGGCCCAGGGGCACTCAGTCCCCGTTTAACTTAATGCTAAACACAGTGATTGACAGGCTGTGGATGAACTTTTAATTGGCTGGTGCGTTTCCTGTTTTGAAAATGTGTGGGATACTCTATGTGAGCGGGTCCAACTTTTCAGCTTCCCTGGGCCACGTTGCAAGAAGAAGAATGGTCTTGGGCCCCCCATCAAATACACTTAACACTAATGATAGCTGAGGAGCTAAAAAAATGCAAAAAAATATCGTAAGGTTATAAATTTGTGTCAGGCCACATTCAAAGCAATCTTGTGGCCTGTGGGTTGGATAAGCTTGCTCTGTGTGAATAAATCTTTACCTGTGCTGTGAAGATCATGGTATCAGAAAAAATGAAAGCCTTTTTACCAACACGTGCGGTCTTCTTCAGGGTCAAGGCCAGGGAGGTGGAACTGAGGACAGTGTGGTGGTGGGGTATGCACAGATGTGAGAAGCCCGGCTCTGTGGGTGCCGTAGGACCGGGTGCTGGCTGTGTCCTGCGTGTGCACCTGGAGCCGCGGCCTCATCCCTGTGCACTGACAGCCGGGCTCTCCTGTGTCCTGCGTGTGCACCTGGGGCTGCGGCCTCGTCCCTGTGCACTGATAGCCGGCTCTCCTGTGTCCTGCGTGTGCACCTGGGGCCGCGGCCTCATCCCTGTGCACTGACAGCTGGCTCTCTTGCAGCGCATCTGCCCCCAGCAGTCGGTGTTCTTCGTCTGGGAGCTGACGTGGACCCGGGAGCCTCCCCCTCCGCTGTGTGGCCGCTTCTCCGTGGGATTCTGCCCGGCCTCTGAAGCGCAGCCATCAGTCTCCTTACAGCCCTACACCTATGAGTTTCACCTGGAAAATTATTTTGTATGTATGGTATTGTTTCTTGGTGGGGATGTTGTTGGGAAAATGAAAGGTGGCTTCATGTTCTGTATAATCTAAAAACATCAGATAGATAAAGCCTTTCAACATGAGGAAGCAGCCAATGAAGGAAAGTAGTGAACTCCTGGTGGTGCGACCACCGACTGGCCATGTCGGAACCAGGTCCTGGTTCAGGTGACCTGCTGATGCTCCTGCACGTGTATTGGCAGCTCTGTCATCTGTAAAGACCAGACTCTGGACAGCCTGTCCCGTCTCCTCCAGAGGTGACTTAGGAAAGTGCTAGAACTATTTCTCACAGTCCTTTCGTCTCAGTCGTTGCTGCAGCAGGGGGTGGGGGGTTACGTTATGAAGGCACTCCACTGGTTTATTTAGAGAAAAACTGAGACTATTGTAGGGATTTACTTGATCAGTGTTGGGAAGACGTCTTATAACCTGTGCATCTTGTGTGGAGCTAAGAGTAGCCTTGAACTAGGTGAGTAGATGGGCGGTTTTTGTTCCTTCATGAGAGGAGTTCATTTTATGTATGTGAGTCATAACATAAATACAGCTGACCCTTGAAATAGCTCTGGCGTTGGGGCGCCAAACCCCTGTGCAGTTCACGTGTAACTTCGGACTCCCCCAAAACTTAATAACTAATAGCCTGCTGTTGACCGGAAACCTTACCAATAACATACATGGGTGGTTGACACATATATTGCATGTTATGTGTATTATATACTGCATTCTGACAATAAAGTAAGCTATAGAAAAGGAATGTTAAGAAAATCATCTAAGAGAAAATACATTACACAGTATTTATTGAAGGAAGTCCCTGTGAAGTTGTGAAGTGGGCCCGTGCGGCTCCCTGTGTGTGTTGTTGAGGGTCAGCTGCACACAGTTTTGTGGTGGGCCTTCCTTCTCTCTGCTGCCGAGACGGTCGGCACCTTTTTTGAGGGGATTGTGTTGTAACTCTTGGTGCGTAGCAGTCTCCCATCCCTCCTTCCTGCTGGAAGACACAGTTTTGACCCTTCTGTCTTGCTTAAGTCCCCTTTCTGGGTTCAGTGTTGACTGTGACCAGTAGTGCACTTGATCCTTTGTACACAAGCAGGTGCCTTTCTGATGTGCAAATGCAACTGTGCATGAACTTAATCCTTTGTACACAAGCAGGTGCCCTCCTAATGTAACCGGACATTAAATCGCTGCCCTGGGGAGGCTGCAGACATTCACCTGGTGTGCTCACTGCAGAGGACTCTTCCCTAGTTAGCAGTTTGCACTGTTACTTGTCTTGTCTTTTTTGCCCCCTCTTCACATTGAGAGTATAGAAAAAACTCTCCTTTAGAACTGTACAAGCCAAGTAAAAGGCCAGAGAAAAATGTCTGGTGGGTGGTTCTTTTCAAATAAGCTTAGAAATAAGCTTGTTCTCAGGACCAGATACGTGGATACCACTTTTTTAAAAAGCTGTACTGAGATATAATTTGTGGGCTATGCAATTCACCTGTGTGATGGCAGTGGGGCAACCATCGTCATCATCATTCTAGAACACTCACCAATCCAGAGGGAACTGTCCCATTAACGGTCACTCCCCACTCCTGCCTCTTCTCAGCCCCGAGTAGCCACTGATCCTGAGGCAGACTTGCCTGTGGTTTCACTTTTCTGACCATTTTCTTTCAGTGGGATCATGTTATGTGTGATCCTTTCATGACTGGCTTTCTTCACTTGACATGATGTTTCCAAGGTTTATTCATTTTGTAGCAGGTGTCTGGACTTTATTCCTTTTAATGAATGAATAATATTCCATGTGTGGATAGACCATGTTTTCATTTTTCCATTTCTCAGTAGTTGGACATCTGGGTTGTTTCCACTTTGGGGCTGTTGTGGATCCTTGTGTGAGTTTGTTTTCTGGGGTAAATACCAAGGTGGGGTTGCTGGGTCATACAGTAACTGTTTAACTTCTTGGAAAGCTTCTAAAATGTCCTTCAAAGACCTATCACTTCATATTCCCATCAGCAACACATGGAGTTCCACTTTCACTGTCCTCCCAACATTTATTTATCTTTTTGACCCTAACCCAGGGGTCCCCAACCCCTGGACCACGGACTTGTACCAGGCCATACAGCAGAAAGTGAGCGGCCAGTGGCTGAGCGAAGCTTCATCTGTATTTACAGCCGCCTCCCATCGCTGACATTAGCCTGAACTCTGCCTCCTGTCAGATCAGCAGCGGCATTAGATTCTCACAGGAGCGTGAACCCTAATTGTGAACTGCGCACACAGGGATCTAGGTTGTGGCTCCTTAGGAGAATCTAATGCCTGATGATCTGAGGTGGAGCTGAGGCGGTGATGCTAGTGCTGGGGAGCAGCTGCAAATACAGATGAACATGAGCAGAGAGACCATCATAAACCAGTTGCTTGCAGACTCCTGTCAGAACCCTGTCATTGAGTGGCAAGTGACAATTTCACTGCATCTGGTGGTGGGCTTTATCCTGACAAGTGAGTTTTATAATATTTTCATTATATATTACAATGTAACAATAATAATAAAGTGCACAATAACTGTAATGCACTTGAGTCATTCCGAAACCACCCCACCTCACCGCCGGTCTTGTGGAAAACTCGTCTTCCACGAAACCAGTCCCTGGTGCTGGGAAGGCTGTGGACCACTGCTCTCACCATCTCAGTGGGTGTGAGGAGGCACCCTGGGGTTCTGACTTGGTTTTCTAATGGCTGTTGACACAGAGCATCTTCTGTGGGCTCTTGTTTCTGTGTTTTCTTTGGAGAAATGTCTGCGTTTTTAATAAGGTTGTCATGTTATTACTGACTTGTAAGAGTTCTTTACATATTGAAGATACCTGGTTCTTATCAGAGAGATGATTTGCACATATTTTTTCCCTTTCTATGGGTTGTATTTTTACTTTCTTGATGGTGTCCTTTGAAAAAAATGTTTAATTTTTTTTTTTTTTGACAGAGAGATACAGAGACAGAGAGAACTGAACTGGGTGGGGCACTCCCCAGTTCAGCACATGGGGCCACATGGGCTGGGGCTGAGATTTGATCCTCAGTCCCCGGCGCTGCAAAGTGAGCGCTTAACCCACTGAGCCATCCCGGCTTTCCCAAAATGTTTAATTTTGATGAAGCCCAACTTACCGATCTTTCTTACTGCTTGTACTTTGGGGTGGGATCTAAGAAATTGTTGCTTACCCCAGGGCTAAGATTTCCTTCCATGTTTCCTGCTAAGACTTTTATACTTTCAGCTCCTCCATGTAGTTCTTCAATCTGTTTGGAGTTATATGGTGATGGGAGGAGGTCCAAATTCCTTCCTTCTGTGTGATTACCGTATTTTCCGGCGTATAAGACAACTTTTGAAACGAAAAAAAGTCAACCGAAAATCGGGGGTCGTCTTATACGCCGGAAAATACGGTATTCAGATGTCCCTGTACCGTTTGTTGAAAAGACTATTCTTTCCCTGTTGGATGGTCTTGGCTCCCTTGTTGGCCATGAATGTTAGAGTTTATTTCTGAAGAAGCTTATTTCTAAATAAGTCCATTTCTAAATAAGCCTCTTCAGAAATAAACTCTGTAGATTCAGCCTCGGCCGCTTTGTTGTGTGCAGGGGGCGACTCCTTGCTCTCTGGGTCCCATGAGCTTCCCCTCAGCTCCTGTCCCCTGACCCAGATGCGGCCAGAAGGCGGGGCTCGGGGACGCACACTTGGGAGCACTCTCACCGGGTCTCTCTCTGACTGCGCTCCCTCCCAGGCATAGCGCAGAACTTGCCCTGCTTCTTGTCTGGGCTCAGAAGCGTTCCGTCCACACTGCGCTGCAGCCAGGAGCCCAAGGAGGGAGGCGTCCCCAGCCTCTGCAGTGGGGCCTTCCTCCTCTATCCTGGCGCCACTGCCGGTCCCCCAGGACACGGCATCTCCCTGCCCGGCCAGGGTCCTGCGTCCCTTTGCATCTGTCTGCACATGCGTGTGTGCATCTTGCAGTTGGAGAGTTGCGAAAATCCCACATGGCCCCCTTCAGTTGTGTGGAAGTCTGTCTCATCCCCAAACAGGCGACACGCCAGTGATCGAGGCCCATTCGGGACTGCTGCTTGTTCTGGTGGCTCCAGAGAAATGTGTTGTCCCGGCAGGAGCCTTTCTAAAACTTCAAAATCTTTTTTCTTTGAACATGTTCAATACCAACAGAACACTTTTAAGCTGAGTTGTACCGTAATTACTTTGCATTTATCTGTTATGAGTGGTAGCTGCACACTCAGGATGTGGGGCACAGGCTGCTGGGTGGTGAGCTTCCCCTCAACAAGAGGCCACAGGGGGACTGAAGTAGCCGAGCGCATTCCTCACAGGTCCTGGAGGAGGTTGGGGGCACGCCTTGGGAGGCCACACGGGAGGTCCAGGGCCGACAGAGGGAGAAGCAGGGCCCAGGGCTCATGCCTTGTTGGGGTCTGTGGGTGGAGCCCTCTGAGGTCCCCGGCTAGGGCTGCGTTGGTCAATTCCATTGGAAGAGCTGGGGTGAGTGAGGCCCAGGGCGTCTTATCTAAGGGCACCCAGGGGCAGCTCTGGGAGGTAGGGAGACCGTAGATTGCAGTGTGCTGGACGCACATTTGGTGCGACTCCGGTGTTGTCTAACCGCATGCACGTGCACGAGGGGTGGTGAGCGGGGCCCTTGCCCTATGTTATCTCCTGGGGGGGTTTGGGGGTTTGTCCTGGTGGTGAGCAAATGTTGGGTGAGTGTGAAGAGGTGTGAATATCTACCGTAGTATGTCATGGAGAAGGAAACAGTCTGGATAGAGTTGGTTATGGACTTCATATTGGAGGGTCCCAAGAAATTAATGCTGATTTTGCAATAATACCAAGTCTACACGGTGAAAGGATAGGTTGTCTGGAATTGGCTTTAAAATCCTGGCTCCCCCGCTCCCCCCCATGAATATATAAATGTAGATGCAGAGGGAGCACAGCACTCATCACCCTGGAGCTGGGTGGCCGGGTAGGTGAGCCCTGCCCTGCCCGCCCCTGCTGTGTGTGCTCGGGGATGCACAGCATCAAGTAAAGCAGGGTCCCTGGGACATGGACTCACCGAGGCCGCAGCAGCTCTGCAGACGCATTTCCTGCGCATGCTCCTGCCTCGGGCGCGTCTCGGAGCCTGTCTGCAGACTCACCGGTGTCGTCCTTTTCTCCCCAGACGCTGTACAGCGTGAAAGCTGAGATCCTGCCTCCCGTGGGGGTGGAGCACTGCAGGACCGGCTCGCTCTGCCCCCTGGAGGTGACCGTCACGCGCCTATCGGGCCTCCTGGAGGTGGACAGGGACGAGGCGCTGACTGAGGCCGACGAGTACTTCTCCACCAAGCTGCTGTACGAAGGTGGGTCCGGAGCTCTTCCTAAGTGTCGTGTGCGCCTCGTGCGCGCCTCGTGTGGGATTTCCTTGCTCAGTGTGCTTCCAGGTTGGCAGGATGTTGAGTTTGGAGATCATGGCATCATTCTTGTAACAGGAACTATCAAGCCCTTGTCGGCTCAGAGCTGTCCTCCCTCTGCTGTGACTCTGGTTCTTGTCTCCACCCTGACTCCATTGCTCAGCAGTCCCGTGTCCTCCCGTTGTGCTGTGGCCCTGCCCACTGCCGCTCCCACTCCTCTGCCCCCGGGTGGCTGCAGACAGCCCCCTGCCGGCCTCCCTGCTCCTCATCCTTGACCGATGGCAATGCTCAAGACCCTTCGTTCTCTAAAAGCGCCTGAGGAGCCAAATGCGTATTTCTAATACGCACTTACTTAAGTAACAGTAAGCCCATGACATGATGCTTTCTTGAAACAGCACTGTTTTCTAAAACAGAAAATGTAGAGAGAAGAGTGACGGTGGTTTGCGTTCCTTCCGATCTCTTCCACGTGTGGCTGCCTAAGGGCAACTCGGCCTCCTGTTGGCTGCGTCTCGTCTGGCGTATGTCAGCCGGTTCAAGCACACGAAGCAACACCGTCTCGCACGCTTGTGCCGTTGGAGATGCAGGGATGGTTGTCACAACCTCAGACACCGTGGGTGTCCTTTGCTGTGGCACCGGAACTTGACTAGCGGTGCTCTCACAGGCTGGGGACATGTGATCTGCAATCACACGGACGACCTTTCAGGCGGGGTTTCGTTAAATCCTTTGACCTGGCTTGCGTTTGCCAGGCCTCACCGTGTAACGCCGTGTGGCAGTCATCTGGGAGCCTTGGGCTCTGAGTTACAGAGACCTTCCGAGGTCCGGCATCTCTCACTGCTCACTGTCACACTTCATGTGGCTTCAGGCTCACACTGAACCCATCAGGATCGCCTCTGCCTACAGGGACACTGGCAAGCTCACATGGCAAATGCAGGTTTCCCAAAATTCTCATTTCTGACCAGTTTCCAGTTGTATCTTTGGCCACTTCCTTGAAGTGACAGACTCAGACCATTTGTTTTAAGAAAATGTCTGCAAATACCCAAGACTGAGCCACCGTGGCTGGCGATGACCCGGCAAGCTTGGCAGGCCAGCTCGGGTGCTGCTGGCGGCGGCAAAGAGCACAGTACGGCAGCTGCAGCGCAGGGGCCTCAGCCACACTTGGCTGTAGCTACCTGCGGGGCGCAGGGCGGGAGGGGCCCTGAGGGCCACACTGAGAACTGCTGCTCCCGCGTGTTCCTCCCGATACTGCGTGTCCTCTTCACCACCGGCCCTCACAGGCGCCCCAGCCGCAGGGCCACCCTCTGCTGCCCCTTCTCTGCTGCCCATGCAACTTCTGGGCACATGCTCCTGTGCCTGAGATGAGGGTGCTGTGACCTGTTTGCAAGGTCATCTTCTCAAGGACAAGGTTGCTGTCCTACATACTGTGGAACAACTGCTCAATTAGGTATTTGAGTTTCACCAAACAACATCACAGTTGTGCTTTATAATTAGTGTAATAATAATACCTGCTGTAGGTTAAGACTCTCCGCCGTACCGGTAGCCGTGCTTCGTGCGTCCTGTCCGCCCTCTCTCCCATCCCATGGAGACGCTGTCTGAGCAGTCCTGACCAGCTGCTGGGATTCAGACTCACTCACCAGACGCCTCTGCCCTGTTCCACTCTGTTCCTCACATAATGGCTGAAACAGCCACTCTCTTGAATGTTACACAGGGTTGCACAGTCATTTCCGCTCGGAATTAAATTGTTGTTCATTGTTGATGTGAGGGGAAGCGTGCTTGCCTGCTTGCATTGACGTGCACGTGAGTTGTTGAACCATGTGTGTGTCATTGCACAGTGCAGGTACAAGACGTGGAGATACAGACAGTATCCAGCCGGCGTCACGCTGGAGAGGGGCTTGATGGCATGACGTGTTCTGACAGCTGCAGGCCGTTCCTGGGGTGAAAGTTTCCTTTTCTGTTTCAGTGGTCGACAACAGTAGCAACTGGGCCGTGTGTGGGAAGAGCTCTGGAGTCATCTCCATGCCTGTGGCCGCCCGGGCCGCGCACAGAGTCCACATGGAGGTGATGCCCCTGTTCGCAGGCTACCTGCCCCTTCCCGACGTCAGGCTGTTTAAGTACCTCCCGCACCACTCTGCGCAATCCTCACAGCCGGATGCTGGTAAGGCTCGGGGCGCAGTGGGTGGAGCTACGTGTGTGGGGGGGTGGGGGTGCAGGCCTGCGGGCACAGCATTTCCGGTGCCAGCGGAACCTCACACCAGAGCCCCATCAGGGTCCCAGGCCTGGGCACCACCTTGGAGAGCAGCCCTCTGAGGACTGGGCACAGTCCCTGGGGAGGCTTCTGGTCAGCACTGCCGGTCCCTCGGGTGGCTCACTGCTCCCCGTGCGCTGGCCTCACCCCCTGTGCGTTTTGCAGACAGCTGGATAGAAAACGACAGCCTGTCGGTGGACAAGCACGGGGACGACCAGCTGGACAGCAACAGCGGCAGGAGCAGGGGCAGCGTGCACTCGGCCAGCAGCGGCGAGCTCAAAGGCTTGCCCATGCCCCGGCTGCAAGCGCTGCCGCCTGGCCAGGTCTGCAACGCCAGCACGAGCACACAGGTCCTGGTCGTGCCCAGCAGAGACGACCACGTCCTGGAAGTCAGCGTCACATGACCATGCCTCGGCCTGCCACGCCCAGGCTGCTGGAGTGCACTTGGGGGGATCCCGACTCTACTGGAACGTTCTAGCTCTAACCAGATGTGGGGACCCTGCCTGACACCTGGGGCATCGGTGCACAGCGGTCCGCAGTCCCAGCGTCACGTCCTGTCCTCTGTGGTGTCAGCTCCGTGTTATTTTCTCAGCTCCCCACCCCGCCCTCCTTGTGCAGGGAAGGTCGGTTCAGCGTCTCTCCCCTGGGCGCCTTCCGGTCTGCCCAGGGAGACACCGCAGTCTCGTTGGTGACACGCGTGTGCCTTCCTGGTCACACAGCTGCCCAGGGTCTGGGCTAGGCAGCTTCTTACGTCTCCCGAAGGGTAACTGCTTCCCTGTGCATCTGGCTGTGCTTTTGTTTCTAGAATAACAACACCCGGGAGGGCAGGTGGTGGGGGGGAGCGGAGGGGGAGGCTGGGGACGGAGCAGGACCCTCTGTGCCTTGGGAAGTCAAACTGGGGGGACCTGGAGCACCCATTCACTGGAGCCCCTTTAAAGATAAGACCACGGGGTGCAAGGAGCAGTGAGGTGTCGAGTTAGGGATGAGTGTTTGGGAGCCCCTGTCCCTCGTCATGCTGATTGAATATCATATGCACTTGAAATTGAATATATATTTATTTTAATTATCATATGTGGGGGTTAATATGTGTTTTCTCTCACCTTTAAAAAGTCTTTACATGTAATCTAACTGTATGATCAATATTTTTCTTTTGCACCTTAAATCTCAGAATTTCAGAGGTTCATTTTGAGTGAAATTAGAGGGGTCCTCTCAGTGTATTTCTAGCCTGGTTGTTGGAGGGATGGGAGTCTTGGGGTGGTATCTGCTGGTCCTCAAAATTGCTTTGGTTGTAAATTTAATTGTACATATGGTTGATTTATTATTTTTAAAAGTACAAACTAACTGATGTAATGTTTATGTACAAGTTGCACCAAAAATCAAGGACAAAATAAATATGTGTTTGTTTTTATTGGTGTGAAAGTCACAGCTTGTAAATAAGCGTTGTACGTATTAAACCTTTTCCAGCTCGTCAAAGCGATGTCTTTTTGTACATATACAACAGAGAGCTCTTAATTTGCTGGGAAAGTGTGGTTGGAATTGAACATGACCAGTTAATGCAAGTGAGGGTGAGGCCTCATGCTCACCACAAACACAAGCCTTAAGGAGAAAGGGGCCGCCGGCTTGTCCCGCTTGAGAGGCCAGCTGTGCCGAGGGAGGGCCTGTCGTCACTCTTCAGATCACCCAGCAAATAAGGTGGTGTGATCCCCCCCGTGTCTTCTTCATTCATACAAATTGGAGAAGTGTGGGAAGAAGTTAAATGTTTATATGTTTAATTATTAAACTTCCCAGAAAGTTACCTTCTTTATGAACAGTTTAAAACTAATAAACTTGGTCAACTAGTTAAGACACATTAGAGCTTGAGACTAATGATAGTTTAGGGTTTCTAAAATACATTTGTTTTACTGTAAAAATTGATGATTGCCCTGCAGATCTGCCACTCCTGGTGAAGGAAGAAAAGAGACCTTTGAGATCTGATTTTGTCAGAAAAGCCTCTGGTCCACCTGGTCAGCCTCAGAGCCAAAGGGAAGCACCCCCCTGTGTGTGCTGTAGCTTTCCGTCTTTCTACGTCTATATCGGCAGGAAAAGTGAAGGAGAAATCTAAAATGTTGTCTGGAAATTGAATGAAATCAAACTTATCGTGGGTTCTTTTTTTTTCTTCTCCCCAAACAATCTTTTGCAATATAAGTTACATGAGTGTCTGGGATGTTTTGTTTGTTTTTGTTTTTTACACAAAAGAATACTGCCTAAAACTTCCAAGTCTTGTTTGTTTTTAGCTAAAAGGCTGTAATTGGGTTTTTGTTGTGATTAACTAAAATAAGGCTTATGCATTTTGAGACAAGCTGGTGGTGTTGATAAAGGTGCAGCAGCTCTTAAATAATTGTGAAGCCCCAATAGCGAATGTGCATCTAAAAACAGAATATGCAGCCAATTTGCACATATGTGTGGAACATGTAAATACAAATGGGAAAGAATAAGTTATAATTTTGGTGAATTTCATGAGGTCTCCTATGATTGGAAAAATTATAACTCCTGATTCTAATGTGAAAATTGTATTTAATCTGAAAATGGCTCTGCCTACCGTGGCTGTCGGCACAGGGACGCTGCGCAGGATCCCTGCATCAGTGATGTGCGCTGAGGCGGCCGCGGCCGCGTAAGGAGCCGGTAGAGAAGGCACAGGTTCGGGTTCGGGTTTTCTTCAGTGTCAAAACAAGATTGAGTTCTAAAATGAAATTAAACACTCCAGGCGTGTGTATATAAAATGAAAAAGTTACACTGCTTTTCACAAAAGAACACACGAGGCTGGTCTAAATGTTTTACTGTCGACTGATCTTCAAACTACAGTCTACATGACTTTAAATTTTGATTTCTCTAAATTTATTTATTATTTATTTTTTTATTTTTCTCTAAATTTATTAATCCTATATATCAGGCTATAAATGACCAGGAAGCAATATTGATATAATTTGTTGGGATTCTGTGACTGGAAAAGGTGACAAGTTGGTGACTTTGACACTGCAGGTACTCCATTTTCATGGTTTACTATAAAATAATTTTTCACATTCTTCTGTAATATATTGTCAGACTAAAACCATTGTATTAAGACTTTAAGATGTTAAGTCTTGTAATCCTGAAAATACACATTTTAAGAAGAAACTTGGCTGATGTGAACTTCCTCTGTTCTTTTGCTGTGTGAAGGGACTGTAGATCCTCTGTGATGTTTGGTAGCATCGCTAATACAGTTTCTTCAGAAAGTGCGGTTTTCAACTTTGATGCAGAGTCCCATTTTTTCGTTCCCCTTTCATAATCCAAAGCTATTAAAAGAGAGTGGGTTGGGGGAAGCTGGAGGGCTCAGCGGGTTAGGCGCTCACTTTGCAGCTCCGGGGAACGAGGATCGAATCCCAGTCCCGGCCCGTGCGGACCCATAGGCTGAACTGGGAAGTGCCCCCAGTTCGGTTCTCACTGGGATGAGATCCTGGCCCAGTCCCTGCCCTGTGCAGCCCCGCGCCCACCTGTGGAATGAAACTATGTGGAAAAACCAGTGATGTGCAGCTATGGAGACTGCTCTGGGCCCTCCCCCTACCTACTGTCTTTGTCTCTGTCAAAAACAATAAATCTTTAAAAGAGCGGGTTGGACCTTTTCACCCTCCGTAGTGCGTGAATGGTTTTTCTGGGCGGCAGGCAGAGCCTGGCGCAAGCCCGTGAAGACCACAGCCTCCCCGAATGCGCCCAGGTCCAGGCACAGGTGTGCGGCTCGGGGGCAGCTCCGCCTCGCGGCGGGGGTGGGCGGGGCCGGGAGGAACTCAGGCTCCGCCTCGCGGCGGGGTGGGCGGGGCCGGGAGGAACTCAGGCTCCGCCTCGGGGCGGGGGTGGGCGGGGTCTGGAGGAACTCAGGCTCCCCTTCCGGGCAGGGCCAGGAGAGATTCAGGCCCCGCCTCGGTGTGTGGGCGGGGCCGGGAGGAACTCAGGCTCCGCCTCGGGGCGGGGGTGGGCGGGGTCTGGAGGAACTCAGGCTCCCCTTCCGGGCAGGGCCAGGAGAGATTCAGGCCCCGCCTCGGTGTGTGGGCGGGGCCGGGAGGAACTCAGGCTCCGCCTCGGGGCGGGGTGGGCGGGGCCGGGAGGAACTCAGGCCCCACCTCCGGGCGGGGATGGGCGGGGCCAGGAGAGATTCAGGCCCCACCTC
>PVKE010030131.1:0-19810 GCA_004027555.1 Craseonycteris thonglongyai
ATGTTGTCTACAGTAGGAGGTGTCGGGCCCTTGAAAGGGAGAAACCATAGGCTTAGTGAAAGCTAGCTACTTGTGGAAGACTGTGTGTTAGTGCAGTTATTATCTTCCTAGCAGATTTTGATTGGCTCTTGTCTGAACATATTTCTATATGAAGCCAGGAAACTATTTTGTTGTTGCATCTGTATTGCAAAGGTAGCACCTTGAAGTGGTTTAATGAGACTGGTACCAGGAGCTGATGCCTCCTTGGAAACCCGTGGGACAGAAGATGTCTTCAGATGTTCTTTTCCCTGTACCTCTTTTCCTTTTGTTATATCAAGTATTTACATGCAGTTTACTGCGTTCATATTTGTGCCTGAAACAAAGACAGCCACTGCTGTCACTCTAGAAGAGTAAAAGAATTCAGAAATAATGAGGAAAATTTATACAAGTGTTGGAGGGAGGAGATTAGGCTTGTGTCTAACTTTTATTCAATTTTTAAAACTTATTAATAGCTAGCTATATAGCTTATTTAAGTCATCTGACCTTGTCTCTGTCTAAATACAGACATTACTAGGGATGCTATGAATCCATGCTTTATGTTTTGTCTTCTTGAGCTAAGGCCCATACATGCTGTGTAAATGTTGAAAATATAATTCTCACTGTAGATAACACCAAGGGTGAATGGGTAACCACATACTCTTTCTTGTCATGGTTTCTTTAGGGGCAATAGTCTAGTAGCTGTTGGAATTTGGATAGATTTAAACCACTAGTGTTTAGTTTTCCAGAGTTTCTAGGTTTAATGGAAACAAATGTAAAATTTTAGCCTGTGGATTTTAAATTTTAAATGCTTATTTTAGAAAACTCTGTTGGTTGAGTGTACTCTGGGGCATGGAACTAATGAAGCCAAAGTCATAGGTTTGAGGTCTGCATCTAGCTCTTAGCTTTGCTAGATTCCATGATTGCATTTGCACTGTCTCTAATGATGTGGTCTTTAAGGGTCAAGTTCAAAGAGAGCATCTTTTCATTCTACAGATACTTGTGAGTATCTGTTGTGCTGGACACATATCAGTAAACATGACAGACTCTGAATACATAAATGAGTGAGAAAACTATCAGATAAGTGCATGCAGAGTATTAAAATTGGTTTAAGCAAGTAAAAGGCAGTTATTCTTGTGAATAAAATTGATAAAGGTGGATTATGCCTCAGTGGAACAATAATTATGAGGGAGTTGTAGAGCCTCTGAATATGGAAGTCCAGGGTCTTATTCTGTTTCTACAGCACAGAATATTGGGGAGAAACTTCATTGGGGTCCAGCTTTTGTTATTTCCATTCCATCTGTTTCCCTGCCAAGTAACATATTTTTAAAAACCTCAGAAAAAAGTTTGCTCTGCCTAGAATATCTTTTCTTCTTTCTTTGCTTATTAGCTCACTTTGAATATCCTCAGCACACACTTCATCTCTGTAAGGACCTCTCTGGGTTCTGGCAGGGCCGAGGGCCCCTCCTCTGGCCTCCTACAGCACCCCATCTATTCTTCAGGCTATAACTATGACCCATTAAAAGTAAGTAAATCACACCAAAGAGAGCTGCCTAGAAGAGAAAAGGCTATTTCATATTTTTGTCTGTAAGTGTACATAGGGTTTCTGTGTAAACTGTAGTTTTTACTCGGGGTCATAGCATATTTCCCACGCTCCACTGAAATCATGTTTGTATTTCCCCATGTATTGCAACCCCCTGAAGAGCAAGGACTATTCTTATGTTTTTGCCCTAATGTTTAGCAAAATATGTAGTTAAGTAAAAAGCTTGTTTAGTGGAATCTGCTAATTCGCAAAGAAGCAAAGGTGAGAGGAAATAGTAGAATACATGACTTTCTAGGATGGAATAAGTGTTTGTGAGAAAAGTTGTTTCTCTGAGTCTAAGTAAGTTACTACCTCTGGGCCCCATGACTGCAGCCTCTTTGTCCTGTGGACCAGCTGAATCCTTGTCAGAAATCTCCAGTCAGAATCTGCCAAGGACAGTACCTCATTTTCTTTTGTCCAAATGCCACTGAGCAGATTCTGTGATTATTTATGGGGAAAAGCAGCTCTCTTTTATTTCTTTAGGGAAGCTGAGCTCCTAATACAACAGCTTCTACAATGGCTTTCCTGAAGCTCGGGTAGCAAGGGAAGGAAAGGGCAGTTCGGTAAGAGGCTCAGTTCTTCCTTATGTTTTCCTGCTGGCGGACCAGAAAATGCACCCTGCAGGAGGCGGAGTGCATTGCTTCCTCGCAGGAGCTCACTAATGGTGTGCTCCAGTAGAGCTGCAGCATCAGGGTGCTTGCCCATGGAGGCTCCATGCTTCCCTCCTGTCTTCCCTCATTACTTCCCTCATTGTCCTGGCAGGGAGCCGGATACGGCTCTGTTTACTTGTGCCACTTTTCCATTCTTCTGACTTGTTCTGTCCAAATTCAGTATTTATTCTCAGTACCTTTGCTGCTTCCTCTCATATTTTTGCCACCTGTCTTTTCTTGATGCCTTTCTCTTCCTCATTTTATCCCATCCCTCTCTTCCACGTCCTCAAAAGCGAAGAATAAAATAACAGTTGTAAACCAAAGTTGTAAAAGAGCAATGTTATCAGATAACTTCTACTTCGTTTGGGCACCTGCATTTAATAAATGGAAAATATTCTATTTTAGTGTCATAGGCCACATAGTAAAAAACAACAGTGGTCCTAAAGGGGCCATGCCTTACTTACCTTTATCATTGTAGGGCATAGCGTGGTGCCATGCAGAGAATAATCAGCTAAACAATAGTCTGCTCTCTAGCTATAATAGCCTAAATTAATAAGTATTAAGTATGAAGCTACGGCTACTTTTTGGTTGATTTACCCCTAGGCATTTTTCCTGCTCTCTCTTTCATGCCCTGATCTGCCTCCTTTCAAACATTATCTGTGCTTTATTTTATAGTCTTGACATAAATGACGGTCTTGGCAGACTTGATATTATTAAAAATATCATCTGAATGATATGCATGTCCTTCTTGAGGTCAGACACTTCATTTGTGAAGAGTTGATTGTCTGTTTCTAAATGAGATATTAGCTGTAGGTACACTCATAGCTCTAAAATGCTTCCAGTGACAAATTGCTTCCTAAGGGTTGCTTTGGGTGCAGTCAGAGCTGCGTGAGAGACGTCACCCCAGAAAGCTCGAGTGCCAGCCTGTCCTGAGACCCCTCCCCGCTAGACTTGGGAGGAGTGTGGAAAGCAAATTATAAAAGGAAGAGCTTTAAAAAATTTTTTCTAGATTGGCAATAACATTATTGCATTTCTGATTTATAGGCAGTGCATATTTGCCATAGAAAAAATCTGACATAATAAAAAGGTTTAAAAAAGAAAATGAAAATTACCCACTTTCTTACTACCACTCCTTTTTAGTGTATATTCATCTAGACTTTTGCATATATATATGTATATAATATATATTATATATAATATTTTTGAAAGATTATTCTGAAATGTTATTTTATTACCTGCTTTAGAAAATCTTAATATATTGTAATACAGATATCTGTCTGTGGAATCAGTGTAGCTCTACACCAGTGTTTAATGCTTGCATGGTGTCCTGTTGAAAGGTTTTTCCATAATTTTTTAACCAACTGTATTTAGGTTGTTTTAATTTTTTTTTAGTATTTTGGAAGAAAGGATAGTCTAAAAAAGGTCTGTTCTAGGTGGCTTGAATTGGGCAAAGAGTTTAATCACCTTTTGAATCTATGTCAACTTCTGTAAAAGGATAGTATTGAACTTGATATCTCTTGGATACCATACTTAAGTTAGTTTTGATTATGGTTCTATGCTTTCATTTTATGGCTTTCTGTGGCGGAGGAAGTACATACAGTGGTTAAGGGCATGGCTGCTATAATCAGAGCCCTTGGATTCAAATTCCTTTATTTCACTTACTGGCTGCTTCGTGTGGTGCCAACAGCAACCTCACTCACAAGAGCAGGAGCAGCACCGCTCCATAAACCTTAGTTGGCAGAGATCATCATAAATTTATAGGTGCAGTAAGTTTCTTGTCTCAGTTAAGATCCTATCAGATTGATGTGGCTTTATGGAAATAGAACGATTTAAATTAAAGATTGAAAATTGGCAGGTTTGGGTTAGAAGAGATAGGGGACAGGTGGTTGAAGTAGAGGTAAATGAGAAGCCAAAAGGAGGCAGAGAGGCCATCCCGTCTCCTGTTCACCAGCTTTCCCAACTCCTGGAGAGCCTAGAAGAAAGACCCTTTAGATAGAGAATTTCAGCAGGGAAGTGTGTCTTGTCTTCATTCCCTTTCAGTTAACTTCATGTACTAGATTGAGTAGGAGGATCACAATAAAAGTATAAAAATATTTTTTACTGAATATAAATTATTTTCTCTTTGGTTTAGTTACTGGTATTTCACTAGTAATTGTCTTATTTTTTAATGTTGTCTATGTACATTATGTAAGCTGCATTATGGATGAAATAGGATTTTCTGAGTTGGCATGAGATTATAAGCACTATTTACATTGAAGGTTTCAGTGGGAGAAAGAATCTGGAGTTGCATACAACTGATTTACACAGAAACTTTTGGAATGCAACTTAATGGCAGACTGATTTTTATAGCTGATTTTAATTCTTTTTTGTTGTTGTTTTAGTTTTGGTTTCACATTTTGCTTGTTTAGTCCGTAAGTAGAATCCAGTGTGGCTTTTTCCTTTGATTTCATAGTTGCTCTATGCAGCTGATCAAAAAGTTTAAACTAGTTGTAAGTCCTATCATAAATAATATTAACTTTCTATTATATTGTAATGCTTAAAAATGATTAAGAGTTTTTTACCTCTTCCTTTTAATCAGTTAATAATCAGGTAGAACTTTTCTTTTATATTCATTTTTACACATAAGAGTAAGTGAATATAAGATTAAAGATTTATTGTTACGAATCATCATTATTTTATATGGGAGCTCAAACAGAATTGCTAAAAGAGCAGTAAATAATAATTTTTTAAAATTCTCACCTTGGTGGGATTGGATCACTTAAGATGTGAGTTCCTTGGGACAAGATGCTTTTGTCCTTAGAACCACACTCAGTAAATGATGCTGAGGGAATAATAATTTATACTGAGACAGTCTGGAAGCAAGGGCCATCTTGAAAGCCTTTGGGTAGATACATAGATACCTCTTACGTGTCTGGTACTCTTGTACTTTTGACGGCAATTTATTACATCCATGAGGATGAAGTATTTTTTTTTATTGTTTAATTTATTAGGATGACATTATTTGGTAAAAATTACATAGGTTCCAGGTATGCATTTCCACAGTACATTGTCTACATGTGGCATTATGTGCTCACGACCCAGAGTCAGTTCTCTTTCCATCACCGTATATTTTAGTTCCCTTTTCTCCTCTCCCAACCCACTCCCCCCTTACCCTCAGGTAGCCACTAAACTATTGACTGTGTACATGAGTTTTTGTTTCTTTGTTGCCTTAAGTTTTATGTTCCACATATGAGTGAAGTCATATGGTTCTTGGTTTTTTTCTGTCTGGCTTATTTCACTATGCATGCTGATCCCAAGGTCCATATTTCATCTTTTCTGATGGCTAAGTAATATTTCATTGCATAAATGTACCACAACATTTTTATGCAGTCAGAGGATGAAATATTTTAAAAACAGAATATTCTCTCCTTTTCAATAGTTTTATCTCCAATTATTTTATTCCAAATAATTATAAAATTTATTCAAGTCAGTGTGCAAAGTATCTTTGACACCAAAATGTTAAATTTCCCCAGTGACTGGCAAGATTTTAACTCCCTCTGCCCCACCACTTTCCAAAAAGCCCTTTCATTTCCTTCTCTTCAAAAAATTCTTATCAATTTTAGGATTATTTGTTCTTGTTCTGTGAAAAATGCCATTGATATTTTAATAGAGATTGCATTGAATCTATAGATTGCTTTGGATAGTATGGACATTTTAACTATATTAATAATTCCTATCCATGAGCATGCTGTACGTTTCCATTTATTTGTATCTTCTTTAATTTCTCTCTTCAGTGTCTTACAATTTGATATAATCCAGCAATTCCACTCCTAGATATTTAGCCAAATAAATCCAAAACACTAATTCAACAAAAATATATTCACCCCTGTGTTTATTGCAGCATTTTTCACAATAGCCAAGATAATAGAAGCAACCAAAATGCCCATCAATAAACAATTGGATAAAGAAATTGTGGTATATTTACACAATGGGTTATTACTCAGCAATAAAAAAGAACGAAATCTTATAATTTGCAACAACATGGATGGAACTAAAGGTTATTATGCTAAGCGAAATAATTCAGACTGAGAAAGACAAATACCATATGATCTTGTATGTCGAATCTAAAGAACAGAATAAATGAACAATCAAAGCAGAAATAGACTCATCCATTTAAAGAACAAACTGATGGTTGTTAGATGGGAGGGAATGAGGGGATGGGTGAGAAAGGCGCATTAGGAAATACAAATTGATAGTCACAAAATAGTCACAAGGATGTAATATGGGGAAAATAGTCAATAATGTAAAAACTATGCAAGGTGTCAGATGGGCACTGGACCTATGTGGGGAGAACTTCATAAATTATATAAATGCTTACCCACTGTGCTGTACATCTAAAAATTAAAATTAAAATTAAAAATTCTAATCAATATATTAACACTGGTTAAGGGTATTTTTCCAGTTACAAAAACTCATTTCTTAAAATTTAACATCAAGAGAAGGTTAATTTGGAAGTTAATTATGATTAGTATAATTATTAATAATTGCAGTTCATTATTTTTGTAAAATGGCTCTGTTGATTTGTTAACAATTACTTGCTAAGATAAATAAAGGAAAACATGTGTTTTAATTGTCCTACTTTCTAAATCACCTAGCACACATAGAATTATATAGCTTAAAAAAATAAAGCCTTTTGACTTCTACACGAACATTCATGGCAGCATTATTTATAATACCCAAAAAGTGAAAACAAACCAAATATCCATTAACTGATAAATGGATAAATAAAATGTGGTACATCCATACCGTGAAATATTGTTTGACAATAAAAAGAAATGAAATACTGATGCATGGAATAACCTTGAAACCACTATTCTAAGTGAAAACAAGCAGTCACAAAAGGCCACACATGTTTATGATTTCATTTATATGAAATATCCAGAGGGGCAAATCTATGGTAACAGAAAGTAGGTTGATTAGTGTTTGTCTAGGTTTGGGGTGGAGGCTTGGAGAAGTGACTGATAATGGGTGAAAGATTTTTTTTTAAGAGTGATGAAAATGTTCTAAAATCAATTTTGGTGACTGCACAACTGTGAATATTCTAAAAAAGTCACTGAACTGTATACTTTACTTAGATGAATTGTATGATATGTGTATTATATAGCAATAAAACTGTTATTAAAAATTTTATGTTAGTAATTCACTGATTTTGTGTAATGGAGGAGATTTCAGAGGTACATAGTATGTTTAGTTAGATAAATATAATGTATAGTGAGTGAATTAACTTAATATCTACAGAGGGAAATTTTCAACATCTCTTTGAAATACTGTTCATGTGAGAAAGAATAAAGAAAATATTCTCTGTAATGAATTTGAAAATATAATTGTACTTATATACTGGGGAGTAGATCTCAGAGTTTACAAAATGTGCTGAAATTTTCATTTGAAGTCTGAGTGACTGAAGTATTCTGCTTTGTTTTATGAAGATACTTAAAATGTTTCTGCTGTTTGCTTTAGTGATGACCTAGCTCTGCAGTGTCTCCAGGCCAATTGTAGTATGGTCATTTGCCATAAACCATAAAAGGCAATTCAGGCAATGCAATTGTTGTGTGGATTTGGGAAGCTAAAGTCATTTTAATAGTTAATTTTGGTGTATGAAGGGGAAATGAGAAATCAGTATGCTACAAAGAGGTCTCAAGAAAGTATTTGGGCTTCCTCTCTTTCTCTCTGAGATGGAAGAAACATCTTGGCATAGGAGACTTGAAATTGTTTAGTGTTGTCCAGGTGGGGTGTATTAGGGTAACTCATCTTCAGAGTCAGCAGTGTTTATCCTGAAACATTTTAAAAGTTATTTTTAATTATTAAAAATTTTGTGAATGTATGTCATTAAAAAATTCACACATCACAAATTCAGCTGAATTCCCTTTGACTACCACTCAATCCCATTTGTTTCTGGAGAGGAAACTACTGTTATTGATTTGGTAGATATTCCCCTTGCGCTTCTAAGTCTTTTTCCGTGTATTTCATATATACACATATATTCCTATAGAAATATACGAGGGCTATCCGGAAAGTATCCAGCCATATAAGCATTCTCATTATATTGACAATGGCTGGATTTTTCTGGACAGCCCTCATGTAGTTCAGATGTGTGGTTTCGTAAAAAAAAAACAAAAAAACCCAAAACTTAACAATACTAGTGTTTTTATTTTCCCCTTAAAAAAAATGTTTTGCATATGAAAAAAATGCACAACTTCATTAGCTATTAGGGAAATGCGAATAAAAACCACAATGAGATATCATCTCACATCTGCTAGAATGGCTATTATCATAAGACAAGGAACAATAAGTGCTGGAGAGACTGTGGAGAAAAAGGAACCGTTATACACTGCTGGTGGGAATGCAAATTGGTACAATCACTAAGGAGGACAGTATGGTGATTCCTCAGAAATTTGGAAATGGAACTACCGTATGATCCAGCAATCCCCCTTCTGGGTATCTACCCCCCAAAATGGAAAACCTGAGTCCGTAAAAACATGTACCACAGTGTTCATTGCAGTCCTGTTCACGGTGGCCAAGTCACAGAAACAACCAAAGTGCCCTTTGATAGATGACTGGATAAAAAAGCTGTGGTACATTTACACAATGAAATATTACTCAATTATAAGAAAAGATGAAATTCTGCCATTTGCAACAACATTGGATAGAACTTGAGATCATCATGCTGAGCAAAATAAGCCAGACAGAAAAAGCTAAGAACCATATGGCTTCACTCACATGTGGAAAACAAAATTGAAAATGACAAAAGAAACAAAACCTCACAGACACGGTCAATAGTTTAGTGGTTACCTGAGGGTAAGTGGGGAGGGGTGGGAAAGGAAGGAGGGGGTTCTAAATATATGGTGATGGAAAGAAAGCTGACTCTGGGTGGTGAGCACATAATGTAAGTACTATAGAATTGTACATTTGGAACCTATGTAATTTTTACTAACCAATGTTACCCCAATAAATTTAAGAATGAAAAAAAAAAAGTATTTTGGGAGACAACTGAAAAAAAAATGTCTTGAGCTTTTTTTGCTTGTAGGCATAGGGCTCTACATGTTTCTTTTTATAAATAATTTTTTATCTTTTAATTACAATTGCTATACAATCGGCATAGAGATTAGACATTTTTTTATAACTTACAAAGTGATCACCCCGATAAATTCAGTACCCATCTGACACCATTCATAGTTACTGCAATATTATTGACTATATTCCTATGTTGTACTTCACATCCCTATGACTATTTTGTAGCTGCCAATTTGTATTCTTAATCCCTCATTCACTCATCCCCCTACTTCTCATCCCCCTACTTCTCCTCTCATTCTGGCAACCATCATAATGTTCTCTGTATCTATGAGTTTGTTTGTGTTTTGTTTGTTCATTTGTTTTGTTTTTTAGATTCCACCTTTCTTTTTAACTGCTGCAGAACATTTATTATATGTATGCATGATAAATAACGTGTAGATATCAAGTTTATTTAACTATTCCTCTATTTATGGTCATTTAGAATTTCCCCCACGACCTCCTTATGAACATGCATGTGAGGTGCTTTACTCTACAGTAGTAAGAGAAAGAATTGCTAGGCAGAAGGTAAGCCTATTTTCCATTTTGATACTGCCAAGCTGTCCCCTCAAAGGTGCCCGTATTCTCTCCCACTAGGAGTTTCCCTGTACACTTGCCAATATGTGACATCAAGCTTTATTTGTGGCTAGAAGAATATCTCCTTGTTTTAATTTACATTTTCACTTTCATGAGTATTCATGAGGTTGAATAGAATTTCATGTTTAATGGCTCTTTAATTTCCTCTCCTGTATTTTATTCTTGTATGTGTCTTATCCAGCTTTTAAATATTAGATTATTTATCTCTTATTGATTGGAGACATTCATTATATATTTTAGATATTAATCGTCTGTGTCATATGTATTGTAAATGTTTTCTTCCTCTGTGACTTGCCTCTAAACTTTGTCAGGCAGAAGTTTTAAATTTAGATGTAGTCAAACTTATCTTTCTTTTTGCTCAGAAGCCCCTCAGTCTCCTTCCTCACTTTGTATAATTCTCTACTGTTGCCATCTTGAAAGTCTTACATTTTCGTTTTTCACTGGGGCCCGCAAATTATGTAATTGCTCCTACTTACGGTATATGTTATTTTAGGTTTAGGTCTTTAATTACTCTGGAATTTTTTTGTGTGTGAGTGACCTGTGTGAAGAAGAGATTTTATTATTTTTTTTAATTTTGTACTCTTTGCAAATGGACAGGTAATTATTTCAATACTATTTGTTGAGTAGTTAATCCTCTTGTCATGATTTGGAATGCCACTTTTATTATATTTTGAATTCTCTTGTATTCATTGGACTGTGTTGGAGTCTGTGTTCTGTTATATGAATCTGATTACTTAGTCCTGCACCATACCATGCTGCTTTATTTAATATAGCTTCACAATGTTATTTTGCTATCTGGTAGGACAATGTTATTTTGCTATCTTTGTTCTTTCTTTTTAAGATTGCCTCAGCTATCTTGTATGCTTATTTATTTGCTCTAATGTTTTTGTATCAGCATGTACAATTTCTTTCAAATTTCACTTAACATGTTTTTAGGGATTATCTTAAATTTGTAAATTTATTTTGGGAAAAATAAAATCTTATTATATTGAGTCTCCCCATATAGGGACAAGATCCATCCCTTTAATTACTCTATGTCCTTCAGTAAAGTTTTATATATTTTTTTCATAACTGTCTTGCATGTAAGGCATTTTCAAATTTTTATTTTGAATGAGATTTATTTATAAATTTTTCTAATTGATCATTGCTAATGTATATAAAAGCCAATAATTTCTGCTTTTGATCTTGTGTTTGACTTTCTTACTGACATCCTTATAGATCTGATAGTTTGCCACTTGGTTCCTTCAGCTCTTTATCTAGACTATTTCATAATCTGTAAGTAATGACAATTAGTGTCTTTCTTACTAACATATATCTTATATTGTTTTTTTCTCGAGATACTGCTTTGATTAGTATGAGTCTTATTCTTCAATTGAGATGCTTTTAGCATTTCATCATTAAATAAAAAGTTTATGATTGGTTTCTCATAGATTCCCTTTCTTCAGTTTAAGAATTTCTTCTATTTCTAGTTTATTAAGAGTCATTGTTAATGTCCTTTGCCTTTTACCAAATCCTTTTCTCTGCAGTAATTAACACAATCATACATTTTTCCTCTTTTAATTTGTTAACATAGCAATTGCCTGCATAGAAGCTTCACTTATATTTTCCTGAAAAATTGGCTGTATTGTTTATTTTTTCTTATTTATTCATATTGATTATATATTTTCAGAATTAAGAAAATAATTAATTCTATTCTTTTTCTTTTTAAAATTTATTTTGCCAAAGTTTTGCCTGTTTTATTTGTCCTTGAATTACCAAGTTTGGGTTTTATTGATCAGCTCTACTATATTTTGTTTGTTTTCTGTGTTTCTTAATTTCTCATTCATCTCTCTCTTTTTATATCTTTATTAACTGCTCTTTTCTATATGTTTATTTTGTTTCTCTTTCTCTAGCTTAAGATTAGAACTTAGACCACTTATTTCTTATTGTTTATATTTTCTAGACAAACATTTAAGTCTATGAATTTTCCTTAAGTACTACTTTTCTAACAGGACAAAGGTCTTGGTATACAGTGTTCTTATGATTCATTTTTAAGCAATTGGTGATTTTCATTTTGATTTGTTTTTTCTTTAACCTAAAAGTTTTTAGAAGTGTGTTTTGAAATTTTTACATGTATAGGATTCTTTTGGTTATACAAATCTCTCAGATTATTTGCCCTGTATATTTTCTGTTTTGGGAATGTCTGTGCATGCTTCATTGTAGCCTAATCACTTTTTGTGAATATACTGAAGACTGATTTTTGTTAAATTTTTATTCATGTGCTCTCATCTCTAGTTTTCTGTTTTTTATTTGATGGTTCCTGCTGAGAAAAGTGTGGTAAAATTTTTCATGCTTACTGCTTTGTCAGTCAAGTATGCTGGTATTCAAAGTCATGAACAATTTTGCAAAAAATAAGAGAGGACATATTTCTTGTTTTATAAATATAAAGTTCAGTCCAGTCATGGTACCTTTCTTATCTAAAGGAAGTAAAATCACCTACATAGGTGGGGCTGTACCTAACAAATGGTAGAAACCCAAGGACTTCATGTTGCCAGGGATATTGTTCATTATTTTAAAATAAAGAACCTGTTCTAACTACTCTTAGGAATCTCACCAACCTAACAAAATACTCAGAGGTCCAATCAAAGGTGCTTGTATGCATAATTTGTAATAATGAAAAATCAGAAGTAAATGTCTAGTAGTAAAGTTAAACAAATGAAGAGCTATTATATGAACTTAAAAAATAAAATTTTAAAAGAATATTTAAGATTATGGAAGCAGAATTGTTCATGGTGTTTTTATTTAATAGAGCAGGATATAAAATAGCATATAGCATGATTCCATTTTGAGAAAAACTATATATGTACATTAAATATATGCATGGAATAAAAGGTTATTTTTAATAGTTATTTCTTGAGTGATGGTACACATATTTTTATTTTATTCTTTATATTTGTCTTATGTTTTCAAAAATTTTTACAATGATGATTTATTTTATAATAAAATGGATGTTGTTGGAAGCATCTTTCACCAAGTAATTTCTCTTGTCTAGAATGTATATAACCTGAAATCAAGTGAATACTAATTGAAATATCTAGCTTTAAAGGCAGAGTGCTTTAAGTGATTATAGTACATTTAATCAAAAATATACTCAATGAAATTTAAATAAAATAACATCTAGTGGACAAAGAGCAAAATGATGGATACATTTTGTGTTAGAAAGTGTGAAGGGGAAAATTAATATATATATTTTAAAGATTTATTTTTATTGTTTTTGACAGAGAGAGAGAGAGAGATACAGAGAGACAGAGAGAAGTGGGGAGGGCCCCGAACAATCTCCATAGTTGTACATCATTGGTTTTTCCACATAGTTTCATTCCACAGGTGGGCGCGGGGCTGCACAGGGCAGGAACTGGGTCAGGGTCTTCACCCCGGCGAGAACTGAACTGAGGGCACTCCCCAGTTCAGCATATGGGTCCACACGGGCCGGGGCCGGGATTTGATCCTTGGTCCCTGGGGCTGCAAAGTGAGCGCTTAACCCACTGAACCATCCCAGCTTCCCCGAAAATTGATATTTTTATCCGCTGGTGAAAGTATTATTAGGCAACTATGATGGGCAATTTAGCAATATGTGTTGGAACTTTAAATATTTATATTCTTTGATCCAGAAAGTTTTCTGCTATGAATTAATCTGTGGCAGTTCTCATTCAATGTAGAGAAGGGTTTCACTGAGTACTGTTCATAGTAGCAAAAAAATTTTGGAAGGAAAAAATCCTAATACTCATTAATATGGAAATGGTTAAATAAATTGTGCTATATCTAAACAAGAGAATATTATACAAGCCTCAAAAGGTAAAGAGAACTTTACGTATAATGAAAATATGTCCAGGATACATTTCTAAATGAATGAAATTAGTTGCAAAATACTAGTTGTAATATAATCCCATTTTTGTAAACAATGAAATGTGTATGTATGTACACTTTCAGATACACATATATATATGCATTAAAAAATTTTTGGAGAATTATGGATGAAATAGTTAACAGTACCAACCTGTGAGCAAAGGGCAGAAGCTGGGTGGCTTCACTTCATGTATTACTATAATTTTGCATTTTTATAATAAACATGAATTGTTTTAAACACATTTTGATAAAAAATAAAAGGTAAAAAATGATATCACTGTAATCAGAACTACTCATGTATTTCCTTTCTGTGGTAGTGATGGCCTAACCATGTTATTAGCATGTGAGGTTAATCACTGCTCTGGAGGATTGTCCTCTGAAATTCTCTTTTTCACACATATGCAGCATTCATATAATTATTTTTAGTGGGTAGTATCATGATAATTATTTTCCTATAAGTCAAATAATTACAATTTAATACTTTCTATTTCTTAAAATATTTTTTCTTAAATTGAGGCATAGTTGGCATAAAACATCACATTAGTTTCAGATGTGCAATATAATGATTCAATATTTATAGGTCTTGTGAAATGATCACCACAGTAAGACTAGTTAACATTGTCACCATCATAATAATTTAGTCATTTCTTAACCCCATGAACTAGTGTTAATTTAATGGATGTTTATCCTGTACAGGTCAGATAATCCCAAGGTAGATACTTAATTTGTCTGAGAAAGGAATTAGATGGGTAAAATTAGTAACATTAGTACATAGGCATTCCTATGATAATAACACAATGTTTGCGTTGTTGTATCTTTCATACTAGACCTAGAAATAAGTCTTTGGAGGACTTATTTATTATGAATCACAAGTATCATAAAGTTAAAAATATCTGAGCAAATATTTATATTTTGAGTTGATTTCTAATTTTCATTTAAGGTACCCGAGAAACTTTAAAATATATATTAATTCATACAATATTAAATTATAATTTTCACTCAATGGTATTTATAGTTCTTGAACAGTTCTAGTATTGCTTCTCTGAATCCCTAGTTACCATAAAACTTAAACGCCAAGCTTAGAAAAGGATGAACAACAAACCATTAATTGTAGGTAATTATTAAGTTAGATTTTTAAGCAATGTTTGTAGAAATGTCACATTAATACAGTTTATACATTCAATTTCTGCACGCTTCCATGTTTTATTTCTGGTATCTGAAAATGTCCTTTGTGTGCAGTAAATGAGGGTACAGTGCTCAAAGTAAGGCTGTAATAAAGCAATTTAAAAAGTGAGAGATGCAAAAATAATTTTATTTGCAATTTATTCCCTGAAGCTGTTGAGAGGTTTAACCATTATTATCTTTAGGATCATTGGCAGATACTTGAAATGAGTGACACGTTGAATGATACTTGAAATGAGTGACACGCTGAACGACTGAGTTAAGTTCATGATAAGAAAATTAAAAGGAAGAAACAATAAAACGATTGGCCTGAATTAATGATGTCAAACTCTTTTATATAAAAAGTAAAGTCACTGTAGGTAGCTTTTCAAGACTTTGACTTTTAATCACTTATAAACTCATGCATTAGTTTTTGTCTTACTGTATTCTACACCTCTGCTTACGCTGGTCATTTGTTTTCAGTAAGTATTTGTTAAATAAGCTGTTCAGGATGCATACCTATGTAGTTTTTGGGAACTGCCAGTTTGCTTTTGATTCTTTTTTAGCTTTCCCCCCACCCCGCTGCCCCGGATTGATACTGTGACTACTGTAAGACCTCTGCCCCTAACTCCCTCCCCACTTCATTGGGATTAGATTATCTTTGCACTTTGTTTTTCACTACCAATGCTTAACTTCTACATTTGCCTCATTAGCACCTCAGACCATCTTTTTTGATTGTATATATATCCGTCCAGCTTCTGATCCGCATGCAGAGAAAGAGGTGTCCCCTCTCTGCTCTAGGACTGTACCTCATAGCATCTGTTATGATGCTATGAGGTACAGTCCTAGATTCCACCTCAGCTCTTACTTCTGCAAGTATCTTCACGCTCCCCAGAATCTTCCTTCCATCCCTCTGACTTGAACACTCCAAGCCTGTCTATCATACTGCTACGAGCTTTCTGGAGCTTATTCCCTTATGCTCCTTTTTACTACAAAAGGCGTTGAATGAGTGTTTCACGCCCACTACCTCCCAGCCTCTCCACACTGATTTTCATTTCCACCAATCTACTGAACTTCTTTCTCCAGTGCTACCTGTGGGCATTATAGTACAAAATTCAAGGGTCTCTTTTTCACTGTTTCTCACTTGGCCTTTCCACAGCACTAGTGTTGCTGACTATGCCTTTCATGAGCATTTCCCCCTTGGATTGTCTCTTATTATCATCATAATTCTCCTGCCTTTACAGCCAGTTCTTCCCTGCTTGCCTCACTGGTTACTGTCCCTTCTGTTGTCTGACAGCAGGCATTCATCACGACTCTGTCCTTAGGTCCATACTCTCCTTGATCCACGTTTTCTCCATTTGAGAGCTCTCATAAGCAGCAGATAGCACCTCCGCGCTAACGGCTTCCTCATTGTAGCCCTGTCCTTGAACACTTAGGCAATGACTATGTCCTTCTTGTGTTCAGAACTTTTCCAGTTAGATGCCCCATGACAGTGTCCTTTCCAACATGAGAATCTGTGATTCTTTGGATGGAAAGAAAGTTACCTTCTCCATGAAACTAGTTAACTTATTAAAAAATCTTTCTTTCAACAGATCACCATCATTATTCTGATCTCTGCAAATGGTACCACTTTTACTGGTGATTATAGCTGAAAAATCTAGAAGTCTTGCAACCCACCCCATTATTCTCTTTGGAGTCGTATGCTGATTTATGTCAGTTCAGCCAGCACAGTGTCCCCACCTTGCTCTGTCTCACCTTGACTGGCCTTCTAACCATGAATTCCTCCTCAGGCCTGATGACACTTTCTAAACTGCAATGTAGTCAAGGTCTGTTCATCGAGTTGTTCCTTATTCACTCAGCTGTGTTCTCTAGCTCATGCCTTTAGTCATGGTGTCCTCCTTGTCAGCATTGCCTGCTCCATTCCATCAAGTCCTGCCTAGTTTCGAAGGACCGCCAAAGTACCCCAGACTTTGATTGAATGTTTTCTCTCTATATTTTACATGTGGGTAAATAAATAATCCCCTAGGCATAAACCTTACCTTGCCTCAGAAGCCATTCCATTTTCTACCATTTCTTAAAACAGTTTAGTCTTATTTACCTAACTGCACTTTAGCTTCTCAAGGGTAAGAACACATTTCATCTCCTGTCTGTCCCCTCTGGGCATCACAATTTGAAAATTTAACAGGTTAAGAAAAGCTAAATAAGATTTCAAACAATCCAATTATCAACTCAATGAAATGCTGAAAGATTCTTTTAGTAACATTCCAGGGCCTACCATTCTTCGAACATAATTAAAAAAAATTTTCTAGGTGAAATACTTGCTACCAAAGCATATATAATATGTCCTCCAATTTCAATGGAAATGTAGAACCTGCCACTTTCCTTAGGCTAGCCTTGTAACATTTAAAACATAAAACATCTCATGCTGTCAGGTAGCTAGAATTACAGAAGGTTAATGCTAGAAGGGGCCTTAGAGATAGTCGTGGCAGAACTTTTTCTTTTCACAATTGAAGCTAACAGAAATTTAGAAACCGGTTACACCACTAGCAGATGTTGAGCTGGGACTGGAGGCTGGTGTTCTTATATCAAATCCAAAGACCTTTCCACTGTACACCTCCATGTATTCCATTCACTTATTTATTTATTCATCATATAGTTAGTGAGCACCTACTACGTGTCAGGCCATGGTAAGCAATGAAATATAACAAAGAATAAGACACAGTCCTGTCCTCAAGGAGCATTGGCTACTGAAGGAGACAAACAAGCCAGTGAAAAGTAGACTTGCAATAGGACATGAGGTGAAGGAAAAGTTCTTTTTTGATTTTATGTTGTTCTATAGTAATATGGAAAGGATTTGAAGAAGTTTAAAGCTGAGGGAAAGTGCCAGTTAGTAGGGAAAAAGCTGAAGATTTGGTTGAAGGATCACTGGTGCAGCGATGTCCCTTTGAAGACTCTGTGAAGGGAGTGAAGTCCAGAGCACAGGTGGGGGCATTAGCCCTAGACCAGAGAGAGGTAGCATTTCAAACCAGAATGGAACTGAAAAAGGAAAACCAGAAGCTAAAGAAGCATTCCCATCCGATGCATTCTAATTTCTGGTTGAAGTAGGAGGTGGGGGTCATTGGATGAGACTGCTGGTAATGGAATAGAGAGAGAGGTGGAGAAGAATAAAGGGTATTTGAACCCTGTCCCCCCATAGGAAATGCAACCATCTTGACTGTCTCAGGAATGTAGGAGCAAAGTCATCTATTGCCCAGGCAGGGTAAGGATGGTGAAGGTAAAAGATCCAAGACTACAGCCTTCATAGGTACCCTATGAAGGATCACCACTAGCCGAGTAAGGAGTTTGCCTGGTAGGAGTCAAGACCTCGGATGTTTGTAGTGCTCCAGGGGCCCAGTGTCTCAGCTCCTGCCAGGAGGCACCTGGGACTGATGAGCAAGGTGAATGGCAGCTATGCAGGAATGAACTGAGATTTGTTTGGGTCATGGGCAAGCTCAGGGAGTTTGGAAACAGGGATAGACAAGAGTGGCCCAGACTACAGGCATAAGCAGACATTTTCCTCTTGTGGCAGTTAATGTACAAGGAATAGAAAGTTGGTTGAAGAAATGAAGGGAAAGAGATGTTAGAGAAGAGATTATTTTAAGAGATTTAGTTTAAAAGGTTATGGTCAGTTCATTTAGTATTCAAATGGAGAGCTAAGCTAGCAGAGACATACTGATACTGTCTGGTCAGGATGAGGCATCTCTTTCCAGAGTCATGGCAGACCTCAGCTGCTAGCAAGCCCCATGACCCAAATGTTAGCTTCTCTGGGTTCTCAGTGCAATCAGGAGGTCTCTTTATTTTTCCCCCAGGACCTTTCATGGTTTATGCTTATGCTCTTACAGTTCTTCAGTATTAATAATTCAGAGTCAATTGTTTTTAATAATGTAACTATAAATAATAAGTGAACAGAATTAAAGAAATGGATATACTCATTGATATATTCATAATCCTTACACTGCCCTGTGGCATTGCCTACTACTGATAAAACTTGATATTATAAAAATTTCATGCAATGAAATTCAAAGAGAGCAAAAGCATTCAAAATTGCTTTGAAAAATAAAACTGACAGCAACTGACGTGAAAAGGAATTGCTAGGGTCTTTATAAACCAAAATAATTTAGTGAATAAGAGATTTGAAAAAAATGCCTGAAAGTATTAAAGTCTCCCTCTTCTTCATTCCTAAAAATAATTGGGTCAAGTAGTAAAAACTGAAGACTATTTGTGTGTTTATATGTACACTACATATGGGGGCTGTCCAGAAAAAAATCCAGCCATCGTCTCTATAACGAGGACAGTCACCTGGCTGGAGATTTTCTGGACAGCCCTCATGTATATACATGCACATGTAAATATTTGAGGCGGTATGTCTTCAGACTTTGAAAAAAGTAACAGGCCATCATAATCATGCAGATGAAAAAATACTTTGTCTTGAGAGAAGAGTGAATTGTGTATTCATAATCACAAATAGATAATAGCGTCGGATAATAAAATTGTATATTCTGAGCCTATGTCAATGACTTGTCATACTTTTTTTTTTTTTTACTTTAATATTATTATATTTTATTGTTAAATTTAATGGGGTGACATTGGGTGGTAACCATTAGATAGTTTCCCGATGTACAACTCCACATCACATCACCCATGCATCGCATTATGTGCCCACTTCCCAGAATCAGGTCCCCCTCCAACCCGATATATCTGGTGCCCACTCCCCCCTCCCCCCACAACTCTCCCTCCCCCCTCCTCCCTCCTCTCCAGGTAAACACCAAACCATTGAGTGTGTCCATAATGCTTGTGC
>PVKE010030132.1:0-19937 GCA_004027555.1 Craseonycteris thonglongyai
CTTGAGTTCCGATGTTAAATTGTTCACAGTCTTGTGGGCCTTTCACTCTCCTTAGGGCTCAGCTTTCAGCCTGCCCTCTATCTAGCTCCACTTTGACCGTAGTCCCCCAAATCCTCTTTGTTTTTGCCAGCCCTGGGCCGTGCTCCATGTCCCTGTCCCTGAACTGCTCCTTCCCCTTCCCTCTCCCACTCTCCTCTTTTTCCTCTAACCTTTGGGTGGTGTTCTGCACTGTGTGGTTCTCTTAGTTGAGGGTGCTTCTCAGGGTTTCCCCTGTGGATTCCCCTTTGTTCATAAGTCCCTTTCCAGGCAGTTATCGGGGTTCTCCTCTCATGCCGCCATCTTTCCTCTCTCCAATTTCCCTCTTATTACTGCTTTTGCTGCATCCCAGTAATTTTGGTATGTTGTATTTTCATTGTCTTTTGTTTCTATGTATTTTTTAATCTCTTCTTTTATTTCTTCTTTGATCCAGTCATTTTTTAATAACATGTTTTTTAATCTCCATGCATTTGTAGTTTTTCCTGCTTTCTTTTTGCAGTTGATTTCCAATTTCATAGCTTTGTGATCGGAGAATACACTTGGTATGATTTCTATCTTCTTAAATTTGCTGAGGCTAGCTTTGTGTCCCAGCATGTGGTTTATCCTTAAAAATGTTTCATGTGCACTGGAAAAGAATGTATAGTCCTGTGTTTTAGGATAAAGTGTCCTGTAAATGTTAATTATGTCCAGTTGCTGTAATGTATCATTTAAAGCTGATATTTCTTTGTTTATTTTCTGTTTGGACAATCTCTCAATGGCTGTCAATGGTGTGTTTAAGTCCTCTACTATGATTGTGTTTTTGTCAGTTTCTCCTTTTAGATGTTAGTAGTTGCTTTGCAAATTTTTGTGCTTCTTGGTTTGGGGCATGTATATTAATAAGTGTAATATCTCCTTGTTGTATTGTTCCCTTTATCATTATGAAATGTCCATTTTTGTCTCTTATTGTCTTTTTGATCCTGAGATCTGCTTTGTCAGATATATGTATGGCTACACCTGCTTTTCTCTGGGTGCCATGTGCTTGGAATATTTTTTTCCACGTTTTCACCTTGAGTCTTTGTTTGTCCTTATCGCTGAGGTGTGTCTCTTGTAGACAGCATACAGTTGGTTTTTGTTCTTTAATCCAATTTGCTGCTGTGTCTTTTTATTGGTGAGTTCAGTCCATTTACATTTAGGGTGATGATTGATATATGAGGATTTCCTATAGCCACATTATCTTTTGTTTTCTGGTAGCTCTTTATTTTTTTTGAAGATTTATTTTTATTGTTCTTGAGAGAGAGAGAGAGAGAGAAAGAGAGAGAGAGAGAGAGAGAGAGAGGAAGATACAGAGACCGACACAGAGAGAAGGGGGAAGGCCCAGAACAGTCTCCACAGTTGCACATCATTGGTTTTTCCACATAGTTTCATTCCACAGTTGGGCAAAGGGCTGCACAGGGCAAGAACAGGGCTGGGATCTCACCCCAGTGAGAACCAAACTGGGGGCATTCCCCAGTTCGGCATATGGGTCCGCACAGGCCAGGGCCGGGATTTGATCCTCAGTCCCCAGGGTTGCAAAGTAAGCACTTAATCCACTGAGCCATCCTGGCTTCCCCAAGTAGCTCTTTTTTTATTATTTATTGCTTCTTTGCTTTCTTCTTCCCATTGATTATTTTAGTTTGATGGTATTTATGACTGATTTTTCTGTATTCTCATCTTTTGTTTTTATGTGTGCCAGTTCTAAGTTCTTTATCCGTGGTTACCATGAACTTTATATAAAAGAAAGTTTCATATATGCAGTGATTCCTTTTCTTAAGGATATTTCTTATCTCCATTCTCTTCAGAAACTTAAGTCTTTACTTTCTCCCCTTTTTATATTTTTGTTGTTCTAGTTTATCCCTATTTACTTTTACTTTTTGTTTCAGTTCTGATTGCCTCCTTCAGTATTTCTTTAAATGCTGGCCTTGTGCTAGAGAATTCCTTCAGTTTTTGTATGTCTGCAAAGATTTTTATTCCTCTTTTATATCTAAAGGATAACTTTGCTTGGTATAGGATTCTTGGCTGGTAATTTTTCTCCTTTAATATTTTGAATACTTTCTTTTATTCCCTTCTGGCTTGTAGAGTTTCTGTTGAGAAATCTGATGAGAGTCTGATGGGCTGTCCTTTATAGGTTATGGTGTTCTTTGTTCTGGCTGCCTTGAGGATTCTTTCTTTGTCTTTGACCTTTGACATCTTCAGTATAATGTGCCTTGGAGAGGGTCTGTTAGGATTCAAGTCGCCAGGGGTCCTGTTTCCTTCTTGGATTGGAGATCCCAGTTCTTTTTTTTTTTTAAATATATTTTTATTTATTTATTTATTTTGACAGAGAGAGAGAGAGAGAGAGAGAGATACAGAGAGGGAGAACTGAAATGGGGGAGCTCCCAGTTCAGCATATGGTTCCACACGGGCCATGGCTGGGATTCGATCCTCGGTCCCCGGCGCTGCAAAGTGAGCGCTTAACCCACTGAGCCATCCTGGCTTCCCCGAGATCCCTGTTCTTGCCATAGATTTGTGAAGTTCTCACCTACTATTTGTCTGAGTAGATTCTCTGTGCCCATCTTGTCCTCTGCTCCCTCTGGAATACCTGTTATTCTTATATTATTTTTTCTAATGGAGTCAGATAGTTCTTGTGGATATCTTTCATTTCTTTTAGCTTTTAGGTCTCTCTCTTCTTCTTTCTGTGACATTTTCAGATTTTTGTCTTTGATTTCACTAATTCTTTCCTCCATATGGTCAGCTCTGTTTCCTATGCTAGCTATTTCATTTATTTTATTGTGTTATCTCTAGAATTTCTATTTGTGTCTTTTTTACAGATTCCATTATCTTTTTGAGATCATTTAGCTCCTTCTGTGTACTCTGTCAGTTTTCTCTGATGTCTTTGAATATTTTCATAATTGCAACCTTGAATTCTCTTGTCATTTAGCTCATATAATTCCATATCTTCAAGTTCCTTTTCTGGATATTTTTCTCTTCTTCATGAGCTCCTTTGTTCAAAGGGGTATTCGTAGCTGCTGGAGCATTTTGTTTCCTGGACATGAGGACTTTTCCCTTGGTATATGTGAAGGCATCTTTCTTTTACTTCCTAGCTGGTGTTAGTGTTTTATAATATTTTCTCTTGTTTATTTGATTTTATCACAATGGCAGACTTCCTAGGAGATGGGCTTCTCTTTGACTCAGTTGCCCTGGTCTCTGTATGCCTCCTCTTTTGAAAGTTACAGTGGGCAATGGTATTCTATGCCTCTGATATCCCACTGCTGTCAGAAGCTGCCACACCTAGATCCCTCTGCTGGCTTCAGTGGGACAGGTGGGGGTGGGGCTTGTTCAGAAAGGTGCAGGTCTGTTTGCTTCACAGGGTAATGGAAGCTTTCCTCTGCTGGCTTTAGTGGGAAGAGTGGGAGCGGGGTTTGTTGGGAAAGGCGCAGGTCTGATTGCATCAGGGTAATGGCAGCTTCCCGGCAGCAGCTCACTGAAGGCCCCCCCACCCCGTGGGCGAGGCCTGTGGGGTGAGCCCTGGCAAAGAGCAAGGGGAAGCAGCCAGGCTCTGCGTCCAAGGCCACACGCAGTGCTCAGGTTGGGGCCTCACCCCACTGAGGGCCACTCTGTGCCTCAGCCACCAACACACACCTGGTGTTGGTGCTCCAGCCACTGGAACACCTGCTTTCAGCTCCAGTTGCTGGCCTCACACTCCGGAGGCTCCCAGCTCCAGCTGCCTGACTCAAGTGCTGGCAGCCAGATCTTTACTCAGGTCATCCACATCAATCTCTGACTGCTGCTGGTGCCTTGCTCTGGCCTCCTGCACTGCACTCTGGTAACCCTCACTATGCCCTGGCTGTGCCCCCTGCACTCCCACCAGGACATCTCACCACCATCAGCTGTGCCCGCTTTTTCTGTCCACCATGCACTCTGGCCATCTGCGCCTCTGCCTCTGTCTGTTCCAGGCCTCCAACCTGCCCAGAGTCATTCTGCACCTGGACCCTCACCCCCACACTCCCACCTCAGTCAGTCTCTCCTCAGCTGGACTCAGGTCATCCTCTGGGTCGGTCACTGGGTGGGTCTCTGGATCACACTCCATGGTGGGTCTCCACATGGCTCCCTTTCTTTCTCTCTCACTCACCTCTGTTTCTCCAGCTTTAGAAATTTTCTTGGGTCTCTCAGCCAAGGCTGTGTGCTACTTAGGGATTCTCTGGTTGGACTTTAGTTGTTTAAATTGTTGTCTTTTGAGGAGAGGTTTCAAGAGCTCCTCTCACACCTGCATCTTGATGACATCTCCATTTTATTATTTTTGAGAGAGAGAGAGAGAGTGAGAGAGAGAGAGAGAGAGAGAGAGAGAGAGAGAGAGAGAGAGAGAGAGAGAGAAGGGGTTTAGGGCTCAGAGTAGTCACTATAGTTGTACCTTATTAGTTGTGACATGGTTTCATTCCACACAGGCGGATGCGGGACTGTGCATGTTGGGAACTGAGCTGGGGGCCTCTAGCATGGGAGGTAGGAACCTTTGCCACTGTGCCATCCCAGTGGTTATCAGTTGTACCTCAATTCAGTGTATGAGGTTTGCATGGGCCAGAGACAGGAATAAAACTCCAGACCTCATGATTACAAGGCAACTGCTCAACCTGCTGAGTTATTTTGGCATCCTTAAATTTCTCATTATTAAAAGAGGAAAAGAGTCTCTGTCCTCAATATTTGCCCCAATATTTTTGAGAGTTAAGTGAGATAACACTTGTGAAAATACTTGGAGATAATGCTGTGGTATATAAAGCCATTAAAATAAAATGATTCAATTGCTTCTGTTGTTTTGCTCAGTGTTTTATTTGAATTCCTTGCTTCTCAGTAATAGTAAATGTTACAGAATATCATACATTTACTCAAGTGGTTTCTAAAGAAAATATGGTCTTCATATACCTTTAAAAATGACTATTCTGATACATAATATTATGTTATAGTGAACCTATTATTCATGAATTAGATAAGACATGAAATCAGAGGTTCTGAGTACACTCTGAATGATCTCTGGGTTTAATACATCCTTCAGACTTCTGTCTGAACATTGTTACCACATAGGTCTGCGGTAATTCATGGTAGTGTCAGCCCTTGCAAGGCCAGATGGCACACAGGTGTTTATATTGGCAATTTAATTGCATTGGCCATTGAGCTTGTCAGCATGTTCCAGACCTTGATCTAACTGACCTATGAAAAAGAACAAACTTTGTTTTGTCTGGCCACTAATATTTAGCTGGTTATAAATCACTGCTCCTGTATAAGAAAAAAGAGAAAAAGAAAAAAAGAGAAAAGACTTTCTCATTTAGCTCTGTCTGTATAATTTCCTTACTATGTTTTATTGAAATATGTATAGAATTTTATTGTGGTGAAGAAGTGAATAACAGACAGATGGGAGGTCAGGGTTGGTATATTAAAGTGCATACAGAGGCCTCACTGGTAATATCTTCTAGCCCAAGCCATGTTCTTGAGTAAATTATTTAGAATTTACATATGAAAGACCTCTTTGAGATCAGTTTTCCATCTGTAACATGATAGCATGTAGATGAATATTTTAGATAAATTCTCAAAAAATAATTTATCATTTGTTGATGGTTATTTACTTATAATTATTGTATATATTCTACATGCCTGTGTATCAGTTCTTCTTTATCTTTCTATCACATCTTCAAGCTTTGACATAATGATTATTTCTATCTGAGGAGTATATGATTTATTGTTGTACTATAATGTAAGAAAGACTTTTTGAATTATGGAGATAGGATGGCTTATTTTATATATAATTCAATTAGCTATAGCAGTTCACATTGTGTCCTTTTTTTTTTTTTTTTTGATTTGGGATAATCATTCATTTGGAATTCTATTGGAAATGGTGAAAATGTAAGACTTGAGTTGAACACTCTCCAAAAGAAGATACTTGGTAGATTTATTTCATCATTTTGTTTTGTTAATAACTCTTGACTGAACTAATCATAAAGGGAACAAACCTTTTAAAAGCTTGATTGTTTCTGAAGTTTGCAACTTTTACATTCATTTTGTTACTAATCTATAATTTTCTTTCTTTGTTATTATAAAACCTTTTAAAGAGAATGTATCTCAAAATTTTAATAACTGAACAAAACTAAAAAATTTATTTTTAGTCTTTGTTTTGTGAATATACTTAAATGACTTTGTATTTCTATTTTTTAAGATTTCTGTATTAATAAGCATAATCTTATTTATCAAGATATTGAGAGTTTTAAAAAGTAAGCTAGGGGAAGCCGGGATGGCTCAGCAGGTTAAGCACTTGCTTTGAAGCCCTGGGGACCAAGGATCGAATCCCGGCTCCGGCCTGTGCGGACCCATATGCTGAACTGGAGAGTGCTTCCCAAATGCAGTGAGGCCTCCAGTTCAGTTCAAAAAATTAAAAACAAACAAACAAACAAACAAACAAAAAGTAAGCTAATATGTTATGAAAACTGTGTAAGAAAGATAGCTTTATTACGAATTTTTAATGTTTCTATAATTATTATTGCCAATAACTATATAGTATTCTGTTACATATTGTACTGGGATTTTCGTAATCATTCCCTATAACCTTATCTTTTCTGGCTATTTTTTTACTATTGTTGATAATGCTATAACAAATATCTTTGCCTGGGTAGCTGTTCTTTCTCTGCTGGATTAATTACTTGTGAATATTTAATGACTTTTGAAACTTATTATCATTTTGCATTTAGGAACAGTCTGGTACACAATTTTATGGTTCTACAATTGTGTATAAATGTATTAGTTTAACCACATCATGAAAATTCAGTGTCAATATTTTAGTAGACATAAAAGTATATCTTAAAACTAGCTTGAGAAAATAATTAAGTATGAAAAACACAGTATCAGCAGCAATAAATATAAAGAGCTTATATAAATAAATGTTCCAAGAATACTCAAGGTTCCAGAAACCATTCACACTAACAGAAATACATAAATTTATAAAAGTTTTGAAAAATATTCTGTCTTGGTGTGGTATAATCAAATAAATAAAAATTAAGTCTTAATTAAAGGGAAGCTTGAGGCCCAGGATTCGAAACTGGGTAGGAACAAAAGAGCTTTGCAGGATTGAGCAGGGGCAGCATAACAACAGTTCAGTCCACTGAAGCTTTCAGAATATAGCCTAGGTCTTGCTGGTGAGCCCTACCCAGAATGCATATCATGAGGAATTTTCCAAAATGTAGATCAGGGTTCCAATAGGAAAAAGTTTCGAAGTCAGAGGCTCCAAATGATGTGTTTATACTAGCACTTTTTGCTGATTCAGCCTTGCCTATCCTTAATTCTGGTTTATCAGTCATGAAAAAATAATTAGTTTTTCAAAAATTGAAATGCACTAACAGATCTCCAAGGAAATTAGTTTTCTCTCCATTCGTAAATTTCTCCTACATTTTGAACAGAAGATGTAAACAGTTTAAGAATGCTGGCCAATCATCTATTGCAAGTTTGTTTTTTAATATCGAATGATTACACCAGGGAAAACTGGGATGGCTCAGTGGCTTGAGCGCTTGTTTTGAAGCACCAGGGACCGAGGATCAAGTCCTGGCCCCGGCCTGTGAGGACCCGCGTGCTGAACTGGGTGTGCCCCCAGTTTAGTTCCTGCCGGGACCTATTTGGGAGGCTCCCAGCCCAGTTCCTGCCCTGCACAGCCTTTCACCTGCCTGTGGGGTAAAACTATATGGAAAACTAATGCTGTCAACTATGGAGACTGCTCTGGGCCCTCCCCCTTCTCTCCGTCTCTCTCTGTCTCTGTGTCTCGCTGTCAAAAATCAATAAAATAAATCTTTAAAAAAATAAATAAAAAGAATTATTACACCAAATAAACATTAGATGCTTGGTCTGATGAAATTAGTGTCAGAGGAAGTAGAAGATAAGTTTTAGATGACATTTCACTTGGAATATTTATTGTTTTACACTTGGTACATATTTATGGGCCTAATCTTTGTTATTATATTCATTTCCTATGGTTGCTGTAACAAATTGCCACAAAATTTAATGGTTTAACACAACACAAACTTATTATTTTATAGTTTTAGAGGTCAGAAGTCTGAAATGAGTCTCAGTGGGCTAAAGTTATGGAGTCAGCAGTACTGTTCCTTCTGAAGACTCTAGGGGATAATTCCTTTCTTTGCCTTTTCTAAAATGTTGGGGATGCCCAACATTTTTTTTTTCTTGTAGCCACCTCTATCTTCAAAGCCAGCAATTGCTGGTTAAGTTTTAAGTTTTTCTCTCATTGAATTGCCCTGACACAGGCTCTTTTGCTTTCCTATTCCATATTTAAGGACCTTTGTAATTATATTGGGCCTACCTGGATAATTCAGATAATCTCCCTATTTTAAAGATGTATTTTTATTGTTTTATGACAGAGAGAGACAGACAGAAAGAGACAGAGAGAAGGGGGAAGGACCCAGAGCAGTCTCCATAGCTGACAGCATTAATTTTCCATATCGTTTCACTCTACAGTGGGCACGGGGGCTGTACGGGGCAGGAACTGGGCTGGGAGCCTCCTGCATAGGCTCCGGCAAGAACTGAACTGGGAGAATACCTCCCCAGTTCAGCACATGGGTCCGCCTGGGCCGGGGCCAGGATTCAATCCTCCCGTTCCAGGGCTGCAAAACGAGCGCTTAACCCTCTGAGCCATCCCAGCTTCCCCAATCTCCCTATTTTAAAGTCAGCTGATTTGTAACCTTAATTTCATCTGCCACCATAATTCCCTCTTGCCATGTAACAACATAATCACATGTTCTAGGGATTGAAACATGGACCTTGCTGGGGGAAGGGGCTTTAAATTCTGTTTACCAGATGTTCTCATAGAGCTTCCCTCCTTCCCCTCACAGACATTTGTGCTAACATGGCTGACTGCTGGTCTTCTTTTGAAGTTTTATGTAAGATGCCCCTTTTGCTTGCTCATAGGTAGAACTATATGGGTTTATGTTAAAACAGTTTCCTTTCTATTAATTGAACTCTGCCAAATTTAATGTTTACTTTGTTCTTAAGATATTGAATATGTGGAATTTTTTAATTCTATTGTCTAGTTTACCTAAGCTTTGTATGACTTTATTGGATAGCCATTTATTCCCTTCAACATCTTAGTTTTAAGTCTCTGAACTACTACACAATTGTATACATATACAATTGTTACAATTATCAGTTATTTGAATTGAATTATTAGTATGATGACTTACAAGAAAGCATAAGTAGGTCAATAGGTTTCAAAGTTTTACAATGTAAATATTAAACAGAGTGTGTTTTTTTACCATAAAAATTCAGTTCTGGAAAAAATGTGCTAAAGGAGCAATGAGTACTGATTGTTTACACTTTATAATAGGAATTCTTGGTCCAAGTACAATTTATTTAACATTTGAGACATATATATAGACATTTGAACCTGAATGAGACAATAAAATATTTTGGCTCACTTATTTTTTCCTCTTTAAGATTAAGACATTTGGAATTTAATGTTTAAAATGGGAATGTGAACAATATTTAGAAATTTCTGACCATTATATCAGGATTCATTACATTATAAAAGTGGTGTTTAAATGGACCTATTTCTGATAAATCTGATATTTGACAGACCTCTAAGAATGACTCTTTAATCTTCAGTGTAAAGAAACAATACAATCAAAAAAACAAAAAAGCAAATCCAAAGTTATAGTTTGTAGTTATAATTAGGAGACACTATCATTTCAAGTCCAATCTAGTTAACTAAGTAAAGTCCACATGTAGTCCTATTTGTTCAATTAATCATTTGAACACACTTTTTTGAGCATTTAATATGGACCAGACACTATGGTAGACAATTGGTGTTCAGATAATTAACATGATCACTACATTCAAGAAGTTTACAGTTTAAAATGTTATTAGTGTAATTAAGCCATTGCTGCACAGCCCACCTCAAATGTAGTAGCATAGAAAACAACAATAGTTACCATTATTATCTATTAATATTCTGGGAGTTGGCGACAGTGAAGTAATCTTCACTGGGTTTCTTTTATGTGGTGGCTTTCAGGTAGGGCTGGGACTGGAGTTATCTGGGAGGCTTCCTCACCTACATGTCTTGTGGTTAATGCTGGTGAGCAAATAGGGCCTCAGCTGAGGCTATTAGCCACAATACCTGCATGTGGCCTCTCTCTATGATTTGGCTTCCTTACAACCTGTAGGCTGAGTGCTAAGAGCAAGCATCTGAGAGAGAGAGAGAGAGCACTGGTGGGAGCTATGTTACCTTTTTAAGACCTAGCCTTGGGTGACACTTCCACTGTGTTCTGTTGACTGAGGCAGTCATAGAGGAATATCATACAGTAACAAGAGCATATGAAGATATTGTTATAAGCCATCTTTGAAAAATACAGCGACCGCAACTATTTAATTTCATATGTGGTATACTTGGGATATTTATGCTACATTCTGAAAGTGGATTTACAAATATTAATTTGGTAGCCACACAAGTAAGTAATAGAGGATAGAAATGGGAAAGAAAAAACTAGAAAACAATTTAGAACTAAGTGAATGATGAAGGGGAATAGAAAGTTCACATCTAAAACATTTTGTTGAAAAAATAAGTAAAACGATTATTAGATATGAAACACAAATTAAAAGATTAAAACTCTAAGACTTTAATTCTGGGTTTTAGGAATTATAGTTACGACAATAACAGAAGTGGGTAGATTGAAAACTATGTCTAAGTATGGGATACACACAGGTATTAATTTTATACACTTGAAGTTTGACAGGATGTTTAAGCTTTTAACTATAAATGTCTTATATAACATTGAAATGCAGGGTGAACACAACATACATTAAAATACTTATGGTGAGACATGTAGGGGATGGAAGTCTGCATTTTGAGATTATAAGTATAGGAAGGAGAATTTAACTTATAAACCAGAATATTTTATCTGAGAGACTAATATATAAGTAGGAGACATGAGCCTAAATTCATAGACTAAATCCAGGGCTTTCTACAGTTAGATATGGAAAAAAATTGTGTGCGGACTCATAAGAACTTTATTTTCATAAGTTGTAACCAAATATTTTGATTTTCAGGGCTTGAGCAGCTTGCAGAACACAACTTTGCCCTTTGAGCTCCAGAACTGGCTGCAGAACCAGCAACCTCCCTGTGCTGATTGTACTGTCCTTAAATAATACTCCCTGTACTATGATTGTGTGATCAGAGGCAGCCTTTTTGCTCTACAGGCCTGGAATGAAAGTAGGATTTGATAAATGCGTAATCAGATATTACCCATTGTTCTCGCCTCACAACCTGACTTGCTTGAGCACTGAGTCAGCCAACCATTAAAAGTACAATTGTCCCCACCAATCAGAAAACAAATGATGTAAGTTTATAGTCTTGCTTCCCTTAGTAACCCATCTCTTTGATCAATAGTTCCGTGCAAGTTTTGCCTTTATAAACCCTGCCCTATACCCTCCGTTATAGAATGTATTCTCAGTTCATTCCCAGGTCTATATTTTTTGGCTTGCAAATCATTATCTAAATAAACTCTCTTTAAATTTCTTTAAAAAATGTATCTCTGAACTTCTGCATATTTCATTGGAAAACTATGCATTATCTCTAGCATACCCTCCCAGCTAATCAGATTCTAGCCCTGTTCATTGTCTCTGAGCTACTTTGAAACTCTTCATAAGTCGTAGATCATTGATAAGTATGCAAATGATTTTCTGTAATTTTTATCTACCCTATTCTCTAAGAAAGAAAATATAATTTTCTCTTTGTTTGCCTTTTGTCTCAACATTCTTTTATATAAGTTCATTACTATTTTAACTTTTCCTTTGAATCTGTTATATCACCTGTCTTGGTCTATCATATAACGAGTAGAAAAAATTCTTTAACACATGTTTGTGTATGTATTTCTGTTGTAAAAAACTATTCTTACACCTGTTGAAACAGTAAGGAAGGCTTTATTCGGGACTATTGTGATAAGTGTCAAGACTATTTCAATAGGGTACAGAAATTAGGCTCAACTCCTAAAACAAGGACAAGTAGAGATTTATAGCTGAGAAGCAGGTTGAGAGTTGTCAGTGGATAGGAAATTATTAAGAAGAGATATGAAGGGTAGGGGGTATTCTTGTTTGACCTAACAAGATTGTTGCTAAGTGTAGGCTAGAATGATAAGATATTATTTGGGGAATGTTGGGGAATAAGGAATTTGATCAGATATTGAGGGAGATCATATATCAAGAATGGGAATATTCTCTCTAAATTGGCTTGGCCGGATTTTTGCTATAACTGATCTAAGAAGCCTTGAGGATAAAGCCGAGCTGTAAAGAAGGCTCAGAGGTACTTTACTAAAGTTTGCTTAAAGAGAGAGTCATTGTCAATTTAAATAATGATTTTACTTTTTCCTAAAAATTATCTTAGCAGAGATAGAAGGATATCTGACTAGCTGAAGAACCTAAAGTTGTGGTGTAATGATAAAGAGATTTGACCTAGGTGAAACAAACAAACAACAACAAAAACCAATTAATGTGTATCTTGCCTCTTGACAAATTATAATTTGAATATATGTTTCTTAATAGTAGAGTTAGAAGGTAATAACAATAATGCATATTTTACAGAGTTATATGCACCTAAATGCAATAATGAGGGATATGTTTTCCAGATTGGTGATTGTTATTTTACCTTGAAGTTATGACTACATTTTAGGAGTCAAAAGAAGGGAGTGTTTCAAAAAGAGCAATAGAATAGGAACATGGTGGAGACTGCTAATTGCTTTCTAAGAACCATTCTCTCCTTTCCCTGTTATAAAAATTTTACTTTTAGTTGGGTGAATTACTGCCCACTCATATTCTGCATCTCCCAACCTCTTTGGTCACCTAGTATGGCTGTGGGATTGAGTTATGGTCATAAGAAATGACTAGAAGTGTAGGGTGTAGTTTTTGGAATTTTATTAAACTCCTAAATTTTTAGCTACAGAACCTAACCTTGCTTTGTAATTCAGTTGCTTTTGTCAAAAATGTTCTGTATACACACAGATTATGCCCTTTCAGAATTTTAGTTTTAGTACAAAGTTGTTGCAAATTTCATAGCTATTTTTCTTGGTTTGTACCTCCTCTGACTTTTATTTCAGACTACTATTATCAACTGACCTATAACCAGGGGTGTTTAAAGGAATATACAGTGTCACAGAACAAAGAGAGCAGGGGATTTTATCTTTGAGTCACAATTTGCTCTGAAATCCTGAAATTTGTTCTGAAATCTTTTGATTTTGAGATAACAGAGCAAAACTACACAAAGTTAATTGTCATGTTTATTTCTTTAATATATTTTTTTTTTTTTTATCTTTTCACATCCATAGAGAGAAATTATCTTTTTGTCCCCAGTGCATAGTTATCTCTATTTTACTTTTTGACAGATAGAGAGAGAGACAGAGACAGAGACAGTCAGAGAACCGAACTGTGGGAACTCCCCAGTTCAGCATGTGGGTCCTGCCTGGGCCGGAGCCGGGATTCGATCCTCGGTCCTCGTGGCCTCAAAGCGAGCGCTCAACCCGCTGAGCCGTCCCGGCTTTCCCCTTTAATATATTTTTTAAAAAGGCCCTAAATTTTATTTTTACACAGAGTGATTATGAGTAATGTAAGCCATTTACTCAAATGTCCATTTGGGGTCTAGAATCAGCCACAGAGTTTTCATTAATGCCCAGAGAATTGTATAGTAATGCACTCACTCATATTAAAGGTATATTTGAAAACCTCAAGGAAATAGGTCTTGGATATTTCTACTAGATAATTCTCCTCTTCTTACTCAGATCCTCCAAAAGTAAAAAGAAATCAAACAAATGACTATATCAAAATCCTCTGGTTCAATTCATTCATTAGTCATGGTTGATAAAATTTTGTGGAATCTTTCTACCCTCCCTAAAGGAAAGTTTTCCTCCTCAGGTCAACTCCGTTTCCATGTAGAGTATATTATCCTTATTTTCTTATAAAATTTTATCCTCTTGGTATTTTTTATCATTCCTAAGCATTCAAGTTAAGAAAGAATCTCAGATTCTGTTTCCATGACAAGGTCAACATAAAACCAACAGGATAGAGGAATTTGGTTTGTTTTGGTTGTGTTCTAATTAACCAAATATGAATATATTGATTGTTTCACCAGCACTTGTGTTTAATGTATCAGTTCACTGAGACTTACCTTTAAAAGGCATATTTTTCTTTTGCACAGTCTCCATCTATGAAAAGAAATGTAAATATCTGAGCCAGACACAAGCTCTGAAAATGCTTCTGACAATTTACTTTTAGTACCCATTAGTATATAAGCTCATTTCAACTCATCTCAAGATATTAGAGAATAGCAAATATAGACTCATTTATAATGATTCCCTTGCTTTAGGAAATCATTTACTTTGGAAACTAAGAGATTAGGGTGACTACATTTTTTCCTTAAAATAGTTCACATTTAGGGAGAATTATGAGCTGAATAAAAGGTACTAGCTTTAAGTGCAGAGGACATGAGTGGAGATTTAATATATTCATAATTAGATTAGAGAGCCAAGAGGACTAAAATCTAGTTCATTTGAGACCTTTCTAAAGCTCTACACAATGTTTTTACTGGCATAAACACACATAAATTTAAAAATCAGAGTTCTCCCAACTTTTATCTAATTCTGGCCTGTTCTTATTTTATTTTATTTTATTTTTATTGGTTTTGACAGAGAGAGATTGGGATACAGAGACAGAAAGAAGAGGGAGGGCCCAGAACAGTCTCCATAGTTGCACATCATTGGTTTTTCCACATAGTTTCATACCCTGGCATGGGGCTGCACAGGGCAGGAACTGGGCTGGGGTCTCACTCCAGTGAGAAATGAACTAGGGGCACTTTCTAGTTCAGCATATGGGTCTGCATGGGCCGGGGCTGGGATTCGATCCTTGGTTCCCCAGGGCTGCAAAGTGAATGCTTAACCCACTGAGCCATCCCGGCTTCCCCCGGTTCTCTTGATTATACCTTATTTGCAGTTTTCTCACTAACCCGCTGCTCCATTTTGCTTACCATGTCACTTACCTAGGAGGTACCACCTGTGAGTTGTCCTGGCCACCTGCTTATTATGTAAACAAGACAAAAAAATTTAAATTACAGTTGACATATATTGTATTAGCTTTAAGTGTATAGCACAATTAGACATTTATATAACTTACAAAGTAATTCCCCCAATGTCTTGCACCCACTTGACAGTATAGCTATTACAATATTTTTACTGTATTATCCATGCTGTACTTTACATCCCTGTAATGATTTTGTAACTGCCAATTTATACTTAATCCCTTCATCTTTTTTACCCATTCCCTCAACTCCCCTCCTATCTGACTAACATCAGTTTGTTCTCTGCATCTATGAATTTGCTTGTCTTGTTTGTTTATTTTGTTTTTTAGATTCCACGTATAAGTAAAATTCTATGATATTTGTCTGTCTCTGTCTAACTTATTTCACTCAGCACAATACCATCTAGTTCCAGCCATGTTGTCGTAAATGATAAGACTTCACTTTTATATGGTTGAGTAATGTTTCATTGTATATATGTATCATTTCTTAATTCATTTGTCTTTTGTTTAAAGACTTATTTTATTGTTTGAGAGAAGGGGAGAGAGAAGGGAGTGACAGAGAGAGAGAGAGAGAGAGAGAGAGAGAGAGAGAGAGAGAGAGAGAGAGAGAGAGACAGAAAAGGGGGAGGGCACAAGCAGTCTTTATAGTTGTAAATCATTAGTTGTGACATGGTTTCATTCCACACCAGGTGGATGTGGGGTCATGTGGGGCAGGAACTAAACCAGAGACCTCCTGTGTGGGAGTCAAGAACCTTTGCTACCATGCCATCCTGGTTGTTACCAGTTATGCCGCAGTTTAGCACGTGGGTTTGCACAGGTCCAGGGCCAGGAATTGAACCCTGGACCTTATGATTTTGAGGCAAGCACTCAACTGTTGAGCTATCTCAGTGTCCCATATCCATTTGTCTTTTGATTGGAGCATTTAATCTTTATTTAAAATAATTATTAATAGGTACACAGTTATTGTCATTTTAGTGTTTTTTGATTGTTTTGTAGTTTTATTCTGTTTCTTTCTTATTCTTTTGCTATCTTCTCTTGCATGTTGTTGATTTGCTGTAATGTTGTATTCGGGTTTCTTTCTCTTTATTTCTTGTATAGCTCTATATATTATTGGTTTGTGGTTACCATGTGCTTCATATACGCCAAGCTATGTTTATAGCAGTTTATTTTACATTGATGGTAGCTCAAATTAAAACATTCAATAATCACTACCATTTTTAGTCACCCCCTTTAATGTTTATGTTTTTGCCATTATTTTTACTTCTTTTGTATATGTGTATTTTTGCTGTACACATATACACATATATTGATTTTCTTTTTTTCTTTTTCTTTTTTAACTGATCTGGGGGCCACACCGCATTTGGGAAGAACACCCAGTTCAGCATGTGGGTCCACCTGGGCCAGAGCCGGGATTCGATCCTGGGTCTTCAGGGCTTCAAAGGGAGCACTTAACCCGCTGAGTCATCCCAGCTTTCCCAATATATATTGATTTTCTGTTGTAATTACACATCATTGTCTTACTTTTGCATTTAACCATTCTACTAGCTTTACTGTTGGTTGAGACATCGCTTTTATTATGTATTTTCCTTTGTCAGTAAGATTTTTTTTCTTGCAATATTTTCATATTCATATTTTTAATTAATTTTTCTTCTTCTAAACAAGTCCCTTTAGCATTTCTTATAGTACTGGTTTGGTGGTGACTACAACTTCTTGTCTGGAAAGTTCTTTATGTCTCCTTTGATTCTAATCAATAGTTTGCTGGGTAGGGTAATTTTGGTATCAGGTCTTGCCTTTCAGCATTTCAAATATTTTGTGCCATTTTCTTCTGGCCTGCAAAGTTGCTGTTGAGAAATCAGCTGACAGTCTTATGGGAACTCTCTTGTAATTCACTTGTAATTCACTGCTTTTCTCTTGCTGCTTTTGAGATTCTCTCTTTGTCTTTAACCTTTGTCACTTTAACTATGATGTGTCTTGGTGTGGGCCTCTTTGGGTTCATCTGTTGGAGACTCTGAACTTCCTGGACTTCTTTGCTTATTTCCTTTACTAGGTTAGGAAATTTTCAGTTATTATTTCTTCAGATAGGTTTTCAATTCCTTCTTTCTCTCTCTTACTTCTGGTATTCCTATGATGTGAAATGTTGCTATGCTTGAGTTCCAGAAGTCCCTTAAATTACCTCATTTTTTTTTTCTTGTAGCTGTTTCTTTTCAGTGTTTGCTTGTTTTTTGCTATCTTGTCTTCCAAATCACTGATCCAATCCTCTGCTTTCTGTAATCTGAAGTTGACTCCATCTAATGTGTTCTTCATTTCAGTTTTTGTATTCATCTTTTCTTACTGGTTCTTCTTATGTTTTCTATTTCCTGTTTTTTAAAAGATTTATTTTATTGTTTGAAAGAAGGTAAGAGAGAGACAGAGAGAGAGAGAGAGCGAAGGTGGGAGGGCACAAAGCAGTCTCCATAGCTGTACATCATTAGTTGTGATGTAGTTTCATTCCACACAGGTGGATATGGGGCTGCATGGGTTGGGAACCAAACTGGAGGCCTCCCACGTGGGAGATGAGAACTTTTGCCACCATCCTGGCAGTTACCAGTAGTGCTGCTATTCAGCATATGGGTTTGTATGGACTGAGACTGAGACTCGGTCCCCAGACCTCACAGTTGAAAGGCAAATACTCAAAATGAGCTATCCTTTCATCCCCTCTGTCTCCTGTTTTAATATTTCTTGTCCTTTTGTAGAAGTTATCACTGAAATAATCTATTCTTTTAAATTTATTAGGCGTTCTTATAACCAGTGTTTTGAACTCTGAGTCTGGTAGATCTCTTGCCTCCATTTTGTTTAGTTATTTTCTGGAGTTTTGTCCTGTTCTTTTGTTTGGGACATGTTTCTTTACATCCTAATTTTGGCTGCCTCCCTGTATTTGTTTCTGTGTATTAGGTAGATCTGCCATATCTCCCAGTTGGCAGAGTGGCCTTACGGGTCCCAGTGATGCAGACTCCATGTGCATCTGATGTCTAGTTCATCAGAAACCATTATGGCCACTCCTGCTTTTTCTCTGAATACCATTTGCTTGGAGTATTGTTTTTCAACCTTTCACTTTGAGCCTGCATTTGTCCTTGTGACTGAGGCATATCTCTTGTAGATAGCATATGGTTGGGTTTTATTTTTTAATCCAATCTGCTACTCTGTGCCTTTTGGTATATGAGGATTTCCTGTATCAATTAATTTCTTCCTTTTTATTTATTTGTTGTCCCAATTGTTCTCCATTTATTTTGATTTCTTGATTCAGATTGAACAACTTCCTTCAGTATTTCTTGAAATGGTGGCCTTGTGCTACAGAAGTTCCTCAGCCTCTGTGTATCTGACAAGGCCTTTATTTCACCTTCATATCTAAAGGTTAACTTTGCTTAGTAGTTAATTCTCGACTGAAAGTTTCTTTCTTTTTTTTTTTTTATATTTTGAAAATTGGGCTTAATTCCCTCCTGATTTGCAGAGTTTCTGTTGAGAAGTCTGATGACAGCTTGATAGGTTTTTTTTTGTTTTTCTTTTCTTCTTTTTTTGAAGGTTATACATATATATTTTTTTCTTGGCAGCCTTGAGGATTCTTTCTTTGTTTTTGGTTTTTGAAATTTTCAGAATGAAGTGCCTTGGGGATGATTTACTAGGGTCTAGGTATTTAGGGTTCTTGTTTTCCTCTTGAATTTGGGGTTCCAGTTCTTTTCATAGGTAGAAAAGTTTTCATTTACTAGCTGCTTTAAAAGGCTCTGAGAAGATTCCAATTCCCTTCTGGTACCCCTATTATTCTAATGTTTCTCTTTCTAATGGAGTCAGATAGTTATTGTAGAGATCTTTTATTTCTTTGTCTCTTAAATCCCTTTCTTCTTACTTCTGTGAAATTTTCATGTTTCCATCTTTGATGTGGTTAATTCTTTCCTTCATGTGGTCAGCCCTGTTTCCTATTCTGGTTAATTTTATTCTCAATTCTCCTATTATGCCTTTCATTTTCAGGAGTTCCTTCTGGTCTGCTCTAACTTCTCAATTTTGTTGGTAAAATATTCATTTTGATCATATATTTTCTTATTGAGGTCATTTAACCACGTCTGGGTACTTTGTCAGAATTTATTGAGCTATCTGAGTGTCTTGAGAATTGCAGCCCTGAATTCTGTTTCACTTAGATTTTATGCTTCCAATTCTGGAAGTTTCTTTTCTGGAGATTTTTTCATTTTCTTTTGGAGTGGTACTGAGGTATTCATTGCATTTGATTTTTTTTTCCACCTTAGGGATGAATGTTTTTCATCTGGGGGCTTTCCTAGAAGACAAACTTCTCTCTCTCTCTCTCTCTCTCTCTCTCTCTCTCTCTCTCTTTTTGTTGATCCAGTTGTCTTAGGCTTTATTCTCCTCTTTGGGAAAATGAGGTGAACTGTAGCATCATATGTCTCTGATGTCAGTGTCAGAAAAGAGAAAAGGCTGGCTACTGTGCCTATGTTTTGCAGTCTTTTTGGGCTTTCCTGTCTGTTCCTGCAGGGGCAGGCTTATTTGAAGATGGCTCAGGTTTGTGTCACAGGATTGTGGCAGCTTGCCTTTTTTCTCTCACTGTATAGAAGACAGTAGTTGGAATTCATCTGAGGGGTGATGAGTTTTGGGAGAGGATTAGGGGAAGCAATCAATTTGTGTCCTGGGGTTGCTCTCCAGGGTACTGGCTTAGCTGATAGAAGGCAGGAAGTCCAGTGGTGGGGCAGTTTGTGTGAGCTAGGGTGGGCCTTAGATGCTATAGCAATTTCTTCTGTCAGCAGGAGGACTGGCAGGTCAGTGTGTGTGTT
>PVKE010030133.1:0-19836 GCA_004027555.1 Craseonycteris thonglongyai
CTCTGTCTGTCAAACACAAAAAAAGAAATCTTAAAAAAAAGAAATAATAATACAAATAAAAACAACTGCAACAACAATACAACAACAAAAGTGAGTTAGCACGGTAATGATGATTATAGTGTGATGGCCCAGTGAGTACTAGAAGCAATTCCATACAACATAAAAATCCAAACTCCCCAACTCAGTTGTGATAGTTACTTTACACAGAAAATACTGAATCTTAAGAAGGGAACTCAGTCACTGACTTGCTCTTGAAACCAAGACCTATTTGACAATGCAATGTCACTTTTCTAGGACCCTCTGTGTACCTTTCAGGCACAAGAGTATTTCTAAGCTGGATTTAGGTACTAAAAGTTAGACATTATTGATACTTCTGAAAAGCATCTGTAATGTTATACAGTTATGTAAGTATTTGTTCATGGACCCTTTTAATTTCTCACTATATTTATTTCTGTTTGAAGTAAGATAGGAATGCCTTTTTAGGCATTTATTTTTGAAATTACAGTGTACCACACTGTTATTAATATAATGGTGCTTGATAAATGTTAGCAGGAGTAAAATTTAAATGTTTTCCCATCTTTTCTCATAAAAATCAGTGGCATTCATTCCAATAAAATAAATTATTATTTTGACATATGAGTACCGATATGGCAAATGTGGAATATTTTATTTCACCTGTTTCCTAAATGTATTTTTTCCTCTTCATATGTTTACAAATCCCTAAAGATTAAAAAGTCCAGTTTGGTACTATCAACCAATTGGTATTTAATCAAATTAGAGTTTATTGTTAGTACAAACTTTATAATCCTCAATTACGCAAATTAGTTAGTGATTATTCATATTAAATATGAATAATTTTATTTAATAATTATAGAGTCATGTGGGATTTTAAAAATATTATTCATTTGCAAAATAAGTTATTGTAAGAACTTTATCTCCTAAAGCATGAATATTTAACACATAGAGAAAACCTGTGGTTAGTTTTTTAAATTCACAATCTTAGTTCTCTGAGGTGACTTGGCCACTTTTCTCAGAAAGCATTCAGAACACTTAGAGAGAAAAAGAGAAAGAGAGAGAGAGAGAGAGAGAGAGAGAGAGAGAGAGAGAAAGAGAGAGAGCGTGCACTTAAGGTGAGACAGGGAGAGAAGAGGGAGCACTTAAGCCTTACCCATTCTTGTTGCCACTACAGCTTCCCCAGTATTTTCCCTGCATTCCTGAAAACCTGATTTAACAATTGCTGAGATCTTCAGTCTTATTAAACCCAGTTGAATCTGACTTCACAATGAGCCACCACAGTGAACTAAATGAACATGGAGTTGGTAGTTTTAATTTTATTTCAAGTGCTGGCTTTGTCACTTACTGAGTTTAATGTTTTGGTGAAATAATTCATTTTCATTTGGGCCTCTGTTTCTTCATCTATAAAAATGGGGCAAATAACAGCACTTAACTCATAATGTTTTAGGGAGCTTTCAATGAGGCAATGGCTGTGAAAGTGCTTTGTAAATTACAAAACATAACATTTAAGAGTTTGTATTCTGAAATCCAGAGAGAGAGAAGCTTTCTTAGGCTTCTACAGTTATTCAACTACTGAACATTTTTAAGGTCCAGTAAAAAGCAAGAAAGTGAAGGGAAATACAGACTTCAGAGTCTTATAAACTTGAGCATTATTTTCTGTTACAGGCATGTGCTCTTGGTAATTTACTTCACCTTTATGATTTTTAATTTTAACATCTGAAAAATAAAAATAAATCTCTTCTCTGAGGGTATTTGTGAGGACTGATTAATAAAGTGAATGTGAAATCCTGGCACAAATAATTTTTAAAGAATCTTTTTTGCCCCATGGTTACAATTTATACTAAGTGCTACAGAAAATTCACTGGATTCATGATTAATATAAAAGAAAAATATAATAAAAAATAAATAAAAAGATAAAAATAAGAAAAAATAACATAAAAAGGAAACAATTCTAAAGATGGGAAACAGTATCTTTATAGCTTCTGTAGGAGTAAATTGGACTTGAATGGAATGTGTTTCTATGACAATTGAATGTTACTTTAGCCTTTGATGGATTGAGGACATTAAATAAAAAGTCGATGAAATATCAGCACATACTGCCATTCCTCTGGAGAAATTTGGGGGTTAATCTTGCCTTTTGTATAGATGAAGGGCTGGGGGAGATAATTAGCTGACACATTTTATTTTTTCAAGAAGATGAGGAAAAACTACCCTGTTCTTCCTGTTGGAAGTAAAATGTCAAACAAATAAGTGGAAATGTGGTTCTGTACTATGTGTGATTTGGAAATGATTCATAGCCTCAGAAGCATCGTGAATTTAGAACCAGAGCTTGGCAATTTTCTTGCCCAAAGCACATTTGAACAAGTGTGCTTTTAAAGATAACTGTAATAAAACCTTAGGTTGCAGGTCATAAACTGTTTATTGCAAAAAAACCTGGAGGAAAACATGGTTTTCCTAGTACTTTCTCTGAAAGAGCTCCCTTAGACCACCTCCCTAGGTGGTCTCTGACCCCATCTCAAGACCAGGCGCCCACTCTCTGGCTAATTCAAGTGCTATCTTCTGCATACCTGTCCCATGTTCATCGCTGCACTAAACACAAAGCATTGATGTTCTATGATTTCTCTGTCCTCCATCAGAATGTTATTTTTTTTTAGAACATGAACTAACCTCATTTTTAGCTTTGTATTTCCAGATCCTTGCATAACCAAGCACAAGAGCTCAGAATTTGCTAGATGAGTGATGAACTGCTATGCTTATGCTTTATCCTTCTTGGACCTGTGGGACTTTGCTATTACCAGAAGCAAACTGTCAGTGAGAGCAACAGACAAGCAATGTAAAGAGCGTAGTAACTATTAAAATATATCCCCTTTGAACATCCTCCACTAGAGATTGGAGGTTCTTTTCAGCTTATTCATAGTATGGTATTCAAATACTAAAATTATAATAATTAAAATGATGAGATTTTCTTTAAAAAAAAAGATTTATTTTATTATTGTTTGACAGAGAAAGAGAGAGACAGAGAGAGCGACAGAGAGAAAAAGGGGAGGGACCAGAGCAGTCTCCACAGTTGTACATGATCAGTTTTAAACACAGTTTCATTCCACATAAGTGGGTATGGGGCTATGCAGGGTGAAAATGAGACCGGGGGCCTCTTGCATGGAAAGCACACCTCAGTTCAGCATATGGATCTGTACAGGCAGGGGCCAAGACTCAATCCTTGAACCCTGGGGCTGAAAGAAGAGTGCTCAACCAGCTGAGCCATCCTGGCACCCTGAAATAATGAGATTTCAATCATACTATATTAATTCACATACTAGCTTCTATTCAGCCAACCAAAAAATGCAGTAAAGTAAGTGGGTTTGAGATGGGAAAATGGTGGGGTTTTTTATTATCACTATGGGATAATAAAACATAAAATCACAGGATATTTTGAAAATATTTTTAAAGAATATATATCAAAGTTATAGTACAGTGACTAGCACACACTATGCAATATGGTTGTTTCTGTTATTTTCTTCCGTTCAAGCTCATGATTTTTGCTGTGTGATTATTACATTCTCTATACTGGAATTTGCATGAAATAATCTGAGATATCAAAAGGAGACCTGATCCATGGACTCCATATACACTTCTGAAGTAACCAAAAGCTCTTCTCATGCAAAGAGACAGGACCCCTAATCCAAATGTTGGCCAAAGGATTAAGGAATAGCTCTGGTATCATCTGGTAGCCAAGTCTATGAAGACAGAGAAATCTAGGTTCATGTTTGGATTCTGCCATTTACTAGCTATTCATTCTCTCCTAAGTTCTGCACACTCTCTAACTCAGTTTCTTGATCACTTAAACAGGGTTACTAAATTATTTCTCATGGAATCATGATAAAGATTAAATTAGAATTGATTTCTGTGAGCCCTAGAATTATATTTATTTTAATCACTTCCCTGCATCACGTAACAAGGGAAGCACAGCCCAAGAAACAATCAAAACCTTGAAACTACTCAAAACAAAATGCTGTATTTTTGCTTACATGATCAGCAGTATGCCATGGCAATTGAGAGTGCATGCACACACACACACACACACACACACACACACACACACACACACACACAAATGAATTCAGATTAATATTTTGCTTCCCAGGTGCATGCAGTCAATTGGGGGATAAAGACAGAAATAGAATCACTTTTGTGCCTTCTTGCCTGTGGAATACAGACTAAATATACTTAAATCCAGAGAAGAAAAATAAAACATGGGTCTTACTTAGTCAGGGGAAAAATTTAGTGGGGAATCATTGTCTATGCTTCCTTGGATACATTCTCCAAAAGAACTATCTGCAACCTCTCCATTCTATTCCTAAACCTTTCCAGGGAAGATGAACTACCAAAGATGTATGGATAAGAACCAACTCTGAAGATAAATCAGCAAAGAATTTTTAAGCACATGCTATGATTTGCTAATGAGTTAGTTATTAGGGTATCAGTGTCTTAAGCAAAGAAAGACACTAATTTATCTTTCACAGCATAAATGCAGATGTAGCATGGAGATTACCAACATGCTACATCTGAAAATGAGGGCTGTCTGGAAGTACCCAGTCATGTAATATGAAAAATAGAAGCATTTATGGATGGATTTTTTTCAGACAGCCCTCATATACGCTGCCGCCCATCTTTCTTTTACCCATATAGATTTTTTTTTAAAATTTGATACATCATGGTATTCTTTGATATTTACAGAGGCAAAATTATTGTTACTGTAGCACTCAGGTAGCTACAACCAAACATTTTAATATTCTGTATGAAACTTTTTGCCATATATAATGTAGATTAGTCTAGAGAAATGGAAGAAAATAAGCAAAATTTCACAGATAAGAACGAAGCAGTCAACTTTAAATAATATGCCAAGTAATAACAGAGAAGATATTCAAGAAAAATTAATGCTGACACTAACGTTGGGGGATGGGGATCCTCATGTTTTCAGACTCTATGAAGCAATCTCGGAATACATTTTCCCCCCAAATAGATCATGAACTCCTTCATTTTGTCTTTGACCAATGATTTTTAACAATCTCTATTGATCCACAAAGAGCCCAGTGCTTATAATCAACACATGAAAACAGATACCGTCTCTAGTAAATAATAGTAAGAATTATAATAGAAATATCTTCAAAATACATTGGGAATAAAATTTAAAAATAGAATGACTGACTCTACCTTGCTGAAGAGTTAAAAGGAGGAGTTAAAAACTGGTGTTGGTTCTTGGGACTAAAGTAGTTCCTAAAACAAGGAATTCTAAGAAACAATATCAGAAAGAATAAAACTCTTGGAAGTGTTTCAGGAAGTAATCTCAGGTAGATAGAGAGTAAGCCACGTTCAGTAGAATGGAGAATGATAAAATTGGAAAAGATAAGAACAGTTTTCCATCCAAACTTTTCAATATAGACATCTGCTTCTTTAAAGATTTATTTTTATTTATTTATTATTATTATTTTTTGGACAGAGAGAAGGGGGAAGGCCCAGAGTAGTCTCTATAGTTGACAGCATTAGTTTTCCATATAGTTTCACTCCACAGGTGGGCACGGGGCTGGCAGGGCAGGAACTGGGCCAGGAGCTTCCCACTTAGGCCAGGGCAAGAACTGAACTGGGGGCACACCCCAGTTCAGCCTATGGGTCCACCTGGGCTGGAGCCAGGATTTGATCCTCGGTCTCCAGGGCTGCAAAGCAAGTGCTTAACCCGCTGAGCAATCCCAGCTTCCCCGACATCTTTTTTAGCTATGGGTTACCAGGCTTAGCTTTGGAAATTTCAGTAGCAAAAGAGTCTACTTTGTCACATTTGGGTGCTTTCTGTTTCATTTTCCAATAAATTCAAATGAGTACACAATGATGATTATATAACAATTTGGCTTGTAAAATAAACTTGGTTTACATCTCAACTCTTTGTAAAATACTTTGATGAGCCACTAAAATTACTACATTGTCTTTCTTTTCAATTTACCACAGAGTCTATTTTTCTTTATTTTTAAAGATTTATTTTATTGTTTGAAAGAAGCTGAGAGAGAGACAGAGAGAGAAGGGGAGAGGGCCAGAGCAATTTCCATAGTTGAACATCATTAGTTGTGACACAGTTTCATTCCACACAGGTGGATGTGGGGCTGGGCGGGGTGGGGTGGGGACTGAACTGAGGACCCCCCACATGGGTGTCAAGAACCTTCTCTGCCATTCTGGGGGTTACTAGTTGTGTTGCAGTTCAGCATATGGGTTTGCAAGAGCTGGGCCAGTATTCAATCTATGGAACCAATTAATGGTTTCAAGGCAAGCACTCAATCTGCTGAGTTATCCCATCATCCCCACATAGTCTATTTTACCACACAAAGCCAATAATATGCAAATGAGGTTTTTGTGTGTTTCTGCATGGTTGTAAGAGCTTTAAATAAAGGCATTGTGTCACAGCCACTGCTTCTAGACAATTAACTGATCAAGACTCGGCCTCAGCTGGTAGTCATGTTTTTTTGGTGGCAATTATTTTATGTACTGGCACTGTTTTAAATAGCTTATTACATGCTACAAGGAGAATTTATCCCAATAAATTTAAATGAAATACTTTATGAGAAGACCAATACATAGACAATAGCAAGCTATTTAAAAATGATAATATATTACTGATTTACTCAGTAAGTGTTTAGCTTTTCAATCTAAATATACTATCTGGATTCCTTAGCATTTAACTAATTCCTTACTTTTGCTATAGAAATAATACAGGTTTGAAACCCTATATTTGATATAGGTAGAAATAAAGGAGCCCTAGCTTGCAATATTAAGCTTTTAATTTACAGCTACACTTTGTAGACCTATGGCATAAAGTAGGTGTTGGTAGAAAAATCAAATCTAATAATTATTACAGTAGAACTTGTCTTCTCAGTGAAGGCCAATTTTTCTTTCAACATTCAACTTACATTTTATCTTTATCATAAAACTCTCCCTAGACCCTCCTTATCTCCTGCCGAGACTGATCCTACACTCTTTATCTTTAGTTACCTCTACCCTACTCCATTTAGATCTGTCTCATAGTACCTGTGATAGTGTGTTTTGGTTTTGGTTTACATTTTTACTACCTACTACTAGACTCTGAAATCCCCAAGGGAAAAACAATTTTCATTTATTTCTTATTTATAACACCTAGAAAAATATTGGGGCAGGGAAAGTATCTATATTTCACACAAATGCATTTTCTTATTTCCAAGTCAGCAATAATTGCTAATGCTGCTTCCACAATAAAATATTGCTACAGAGTAAGGTTACCAGATTAAATGTAAGTAACACACTCAGCCATATTTGAATGTCAGATAATAAAGAATAATTATGTAGTATGAGAATGTTCCAAATATTGTATTCAAATTTAACAGGGCCCCTTTTATTTTTATTTGCTAAATTTGGTGATCTTAACTCAAGGGAGATTATGTTCGTATGATTCAAGTGAGTAAACACTTTTAGGTAACCTTTAGTGATTAATTTAATTTTATCAAGACAAGCCTCCATAGTTCATGGAGAATTTCCTAAATCCTTCTGCAATAAAAGAAAATGCAAAAAATACCTTTGCTTCACCCAGAAATTCTACACTAGTGAGAGGAATCCATCATTTTACTATTCAGAATACTACTATTCTGAATACTAAATAATTATTAGTATTATTTAGTACTATTATTTAAAAATAGTTATTTAAAATGTTTCTCATTTATATTAGCAGTGTGTGGCCTTCCTGTGATGTTGACGTGTTATACCTACTTATGATTTTTGGAGCTACAAAGAGATTAGATGTATCTCCCAATATGTATTTCTCTATACCTCAAAGAGCTCTCTTCAAGTCTTTCTAATTATAGCATAAGTTAGAGACACTTTTTCATTTGTATTTCATAAGATTATTGGCTCCATGAGAAACAAACCCCATCATCATTTTGTCTCCAATACCAACCAAGGTACCTGATATATCTTAGAGGTTCAATAAATATTTCTAACATAAATGAATGAATCCTACCTCTCTTGACTTAGACCCTTAAGTGAAAAGACAACTCTGTAAGGTCCAAGAGTTACATGATTGTATTGAAGTCTCATTCATTCATCTACACATTTACTTAACAAATGTTTTCTGAGCACTTAAATTGTGCATGTTCTAGGGAGGGTTCTGTGTCCTCATTAATACAGTAGCAAATAAAAGAGAGGAGTCCTCTGGCTCAAAGAGATGATGTCTCCCATCATTTGGGCACTATGATATTCTTAAGGTAGCCAAAATTTGCAGTAGCTTTTTAAATCTATTTAAGTACTCTTACTCTGGGGAAGACAGGATGGCTCAGTGGATTAAGAGCTCGCTTTGCAGACCCAGGGTCCAAGGATCGAATCCAGGCCCTGGCCCACATGGACCCATATGCCTATTGGGATGTGCCCCATGTGGGAGGCCCCCAGCCCAGTTTCCACCCCATGCAGCCCTCACCCACTTGTGTGGAACAAAATGATGCTGAAAACTTGTGACGTGCAACTATGGAGACTGCTCTGGGTCCTTCCCCTTCTCTCTGTCTCTCTCTGTCTCTGCCTCTCTCTCTCTCTCTGTCAAAACGATAAAATAAATATTTTTTTTTTAAAGTGCTCTTACTCAACCAAGTCCACAACTACTTTTCAGTTTCATTACTATTAATCCAGGCCTCCACAGGCCTTGTCCAACGTATTTTCTCTAATTTGTTCAATAGTTTTGTTGTTGTTGGGTTTTGTTTTAACCAAATTACTTAACTTTGCTTTAATATTAGGCCTATAGAATATTTTTAGTTAGGACTTTATCTCAAACCATAGCTTGTAAAGTTGTTTTTGGCATTTGAACACTTTAGTCATACCATTTCTACTTTTGCCTTAGCAGATACCATCTTTGTCCTCTATGTCCTTTCACAGAGCTGCAAAGAAACCAAAACCAAAGAGGGGAAAAGACACACAGTATGTCCTCTCTCTCTCTCTCTTTTCCTTGTTATTCTTACATTCTCTCTGTTCATGTGAAGATTCCATAGATGCTCCTGTTGTGTATCACTGTCCTTTCTCTACACTACATCACATTAGACCTGAAATGTGACAAACATGAATTCAAATTCAGGCTCAGACACTCCCTGGATAAGGAACATTAGAAGTTGCATAACCTCTGTGTCTCTGTTCTGTATTTATAACAAAGAATATAAATAGCACTAGCAGAGAATTATATAAAGATTCAAAGAGATATAGAATAGCAAGTGCCTGCCAGAGTTTCTGGTGCATAGTAGGCATTAAATATCTGCAAGGGCTTTCCCTCTCCCTAAGTGCTTTCTGCGATGCCCCTCTCCACAACCACCTGTATTTCATGCCATCACCACAGAGAATTTACTTATGGTGCGGTGTGTTATCGGAGTAGGTCTTCCTCTGAGCTCCCCTCCCTAATCCTCTCCTCTCAGAGCTGAAGTATGTATGCCACTTAGAACATTGAAGTGAAAATTTAATCAAGGATAATTGTATCTGAAACAGAGCCTTTGAAGAGTATTTTAATTTATTTCTGTTTGTTTATGGTGTATAAGATTTGCATTTATACAGAATTTAGTTAGAGATATAGCTTTCTGAGATAGTATGGATCATTTTATTTATATGTGTGTGTGTGTGTGTGTGTGTGTGTGTGTGTATTCCTGGTTCTGGAACACAGCTCCTAAAACCCTTGGAATTTTTCAAGTGATAAGAACCATAAAACTGAAAGCAACAAAGAAACCAAAACTTATGGACACAGTTAATAATTTAGTGGTTACCTGAGGGGAAGAGGGGAGAGGGTGGGGGGAGAGGGAGGGGGAGCTAAACAAACGGTGATGGAAAGAAAACTGACTCTGGGTGGTGAACACATAATGCCACACGTAGACAAAGTGGTATAGAATTGTACACCAGGAACCTATGCAATTTTTACTAACCAATGTCACCCCAATGAATTTAACAATTAAAAAAAAAGAACGATAGTGTCTTTTGATATTTATAACAACCCCCTTTTAAATACATCTGAGTTTGTTAGTGATGTGACTTTTGGAAAGCAACTGAGGATGGGGGCTGGTTTCCAGGGGAACCAACCATGTAAATAGTGGGTTGGAAACTGAGTTCAATTGCCGATGTCAATGATTTAATCACGAATGCCTATGTAATGAAGCCTCTATAAAAGCCGAAAAGGATGGGCTGAGGGAGCCTTCTGGGTGGTGAACACATGGCGATGTGAGGAGGTCAGCACGAAGAGAGAAGGCACGCAAGGTATGCACTCGTTCTATGTATGCCTTTCATCTGGCTTTTCCCGAGACGTGTCCTTTTATAAAAAACTGGTGGTCTAGAAAGCAAGCTATTTTCCTGAGTTCTCTGAGCTGCTCTAGAAAATTATTAATATTAATCCCAAGGAGGGTACTTTGGAAACCTCTGATCCACCATCAGTAGGTCAGAAGCATAGGTGACAACTTGGACTTGCCAATGGCATCTGAAGGGAGGTAGGGGTGCATTCTTCTAAGGCTGAGCCCTTAACCTGTGGGCCTGATGCTACCTCCAGGTGAACGGTGTCAGAATTGAGTTAAACTGCAGGATGCCCAGCTGGTGTTACGCAACTGCTTGATGTCTGGGAAACCCAGAAGTCTGGTGTCAGAAGTGAAGTAGTGTTGTAATATAACACTACTACAGAGTACACCAGGAGGAGTACAGTTCACTCTATACTTTGCCATTCATTAGCTATGTAAGTTGTGACAGGGTCTAAATCTGTCTAAGCTTTTTATATATTTTTTTATCTAAAAAATTGATATTAACCTCACATGATGGTTATAATGGTTAAAAGAGATGCCATATGCAAAGTGTTTGATAGGCTTCTTAATTATCATAAACGCTCATAAATGTCTGCCCCTCACCTCACCCCCATCCTGTACTCCCACATATTTTAATCTTTTTCTTCATCCAGGTGAAGTTCAAATTTACTCAGCCTCTACAAGTAACACCTGAACTTTGGCAACATACCTCAAGATGGCACTTTAACCCATTCTTCCTCGCCTTCACTTCATCTATTCCTTAGCTTTCACAGTGGACTCTGCTTTTGATTGTTCTCTGGTTGCTTCCTGCACAATAATAGTCCTGATAAGATAGTAAGCCAATACTTTAGTAGAGGCTGGCTAACATCCAGTCATTCTTGCTCCTTCCAAAGTGTCATTACTGTAGAGAAGTGGCTACTCCCTCAGGGGCTACATTTTGGGACACCCTAGATCTAGGAGGAACCGTGTGATTAAACTAGCTAATAGGACATGACTTTACGTGAGGGCATCACTGCTGGTGAAAGTGGTTAGGAAGCAAGTGTGCCTTTGCTATATCTTTTTCCCCATCTGCAGATGGAAAAGACAGGGTGCCTAGTATCTTTAGGAAAGTAGGATCCTGAAGATGCCCAGGTCCCCAAGTGCCACCTGACTAGGAGCAATGCATCAGACTGAATAAACAAAAAATAAACTTATCTTGTTTTTAAGCTGCTGACAATCTAAAGGTTTGTTGTTTGTGTAGCTAGAATTACTTTTTATTAATGAGTGTACTATGCACTTTTCTTACTACAGACACATGGTAGGTATCTGTCCTAGAGGTTTTATGTGACTTGCCAGCCTCTTTTGGAACATATGGTTTTCTGTATCCATCAGAGCCTCGATTTCATAATATTATATAGGAAGATAATGTGGAAACTACTTCATGTTCTCCTCCTGCTGAGAACTCCGCCATCTCAAATTCCTGGGTAATTTTAAACAAATGTGTTTTGTGAATTGTTGTCCCAGCCAGGATATCAGTTTCCTTCCACACGTTTTTCCTGTACTTAGCACGTCAAGGCAGAATTTTGTTGATCACGACCTGTATCTAATGAAGAGTGTCAAAAATTAGCAGGAAAAATTAAAGGCATTTCAAAATGTGGTTCAAGCACACACCCCTTCTGCAGCATCCCTTCCCAGCTTGACAGCTGCAATATGAAAGGAGAAGCCTGAGACTTTGCAACAGAAGGCCTAAGCTCTAACCTTGAAGCTGGCACTTTTAACCTGTCAGACCTGGCAGAAGTCACTAAACTTGTAATGTTCAGTTTGTCCATGAATAAAATTGAAATATTAGTATCTATTAGGATTACTAAAATAGTTAAATAACTGCTTTATGAATCCTAGAGAATAGTATTTTTTCAATGCATTTTAGCCTCCCCCCTACCCCCCACCCCCCACACACGTGGTTATTAAGGAATGAGATGAGAAACATATATACAAATGCTTAACAGAATAACAGGTACATGGAAATCACTCACATGTTTATTCCTGTCATTTTTGTATCCAAAAGGAGGCAATGTATAAATTATAGGGTTTGAGCTTTATTTAAAACATGTCTAGAAGCCTGCAGACATCCAAGTTTCAGATCCAAATAATCAAGAGACTGCAGAAATGGCTCATAATATTTACCCTCACTAAGCTTCAAAATATATCGTAGAGCTTAATTCTAACTACTTTTTTCAAAATATTCATCATTTTATGAGAATATATACTAGTATGTCAAACATTTTTAAATATAATTATAGTTTAGGGAGATATCATGATTAAGTCAGTGGCCTAAAATTATTTTAATTAATAAGGTTGAGAAGGAGAATTAAGTAATCAGTCCTTTAATACCAGTAATTTTGTGTCTAGAGCCTACTCAGAAACTTCGAGTTAAGTCTCATGATTACACAGTTGATTTGTTTGTTATCTATGCTACCCAATATGCTGAGAATTATTTAGAAGAGGCTGTCAAGGCCAAGTCTACTATTCTAATATATTAGACTTTGTAAATATTAATAGCTTGCAGTTACTATTAATTATGCATTGATTTCACAGAGATTGTCAAAATTTTCACTGTGAGTAGGTTCTTTCCCTAAAGAAATCACATTTTTTTTTTCTGATAACCTTTCTTTTTCCTCCTGGAGAGAGAGAAAAGAAAACAAACAAAAAACTAGACAGTGATATCAGAAACAAGGGAGGCTTTTGTCATTGAAGTGTTTTCTTTGTGCAAAATACTCTGCTTTTCAAAATTTTCCATTTGATTTATCAAGACAATTTATTTCTTTTTGAAATAAGAAAAAAATAGTATGACTGTCTGCATTTTAACTCCATCGTCAAAAAAAAAAGCTAAATAAAATGTAGCATGTTTCCTGTAATTCAGTTAAAGGGTATAATCATTTAAATAAATAAAATATCTTTATAAAAGCATTATAAACATTTTCCTCCCCCAAAACTTGGAAGAGTTATCTTGTCTTTGGATTACATTCAATGAGTAACACCAGCATAACTGCTTGGTTGGTTTTGTTGCCAAAAGAAAGAAACAAAAGAAAAAAGAAGAAAGGAAGGAGGAAGGGAATAAAGGAAGGAAAGAGGGATGGAGGGCATAAGGAGGAAGGAAAAGTGAGAGAACTAAAAGTTCCAATGGGCTTTTATTAAATTTTCAATGTCCTCAGTTATAAAATGGGATTCTAGCTTAAAACCATGCTTTCAGGGGAAGCCGGGATGGCTCAGTGGGTTGGGCGCTCACTTTGTAGCACCGGGAACCGAGGATCGAATCCCGGCCCCGGCCCATGCGAAACCATGTGCTGAACTGGGAGCTCCCCCAGTTCAGTTCTCTCTCTCTCTTTCTCTCTCTCTCTCTCTCTCTCTCTCTCTCTCTCTCTCTCTCTCTCTCTCTCTCGTCAAAAATAAATAAATAAATAAAAATATTTAAAACAAACAAACAAACCATGCTTTCAGTATTAAATTAGGTGGTCTTACATTTAAAACTTTAACCTGACAAACACATAGAATTTGCTATCATCAGTATCATTGTATAGTTGATACAGTAGTCCCCAACCTTTTTGACACTACATGACTTCACTTATAGGTGAAATATAAAACTGAAAGTAACAAAAAACCAAAGACTCAGGGACCAGGGGCTGGTTTCATTAAACACAATTTTTCCATGGACAATGGGGTCGAGGGTTGGGGGCAGTGACAATGGTTTCAGGATAATTTAAGCACCATTTATTGTGCACTTTATTTCTATTATTATTACATTGTAATATATAATGAATAATCATACAACTCACCATAATGCAGAATCAGTAGGAGCCCTGAGCTTGGGTTTTGATATGAGCTGCAAACCATTTATTATGGTTTCTATGCAGTCAAACCTCTCTGCTGATTTGCAGCACCCCCGCAACCCCCATCCCCCACCCCCAGTGTTAGCATCACTGCTTTAGCTCCACCTCAGCTCATCAGGCATTAAATTCTCACAAGGGGCACACAACCTAGATCCCTTGTATGTGCAGTTCACAATAGGGTTCAGGCTCCTATGTGAATCTGATGCCACCTGTGATCTGACAGGATACAGAGCTCAGGCAGTGATATGGAGCAGCTGTAAATACAAATAAAGCTTCACTTGCTCCTCTGATGCTCACCTCCTGCTGAGCAGTCTGGTTCCTAATAGGCCATGGATCAGTACTAATCTATTGCCCAGGGGTTGAGGATTCCTGTGTTAATATACACTTATATTTGAAATTCATAATTTTAAAATCATCAACTCATAATTCTTGGTAACCTTCTAAAGAGATTGCATCTAAGGAATCATTAATAAGTAATTACTTTCAGAATAGAAATTTGTTAATCATACAGCAAAATATCACATTTGCAGTCTAATCTGTAGAAAGAAAACAGTTGATAAATCCATAATTAAAAATAAATGATAAAATGTTTTATTCATTTGAAAAGTTTCATTTACAATATTTCACTTGATTCTAACAACCAACATGCAAAATCATTATTAGTGCCAAGTCCTTTTTATTGATAAAGAATTAGAGATCATTGACAAGTTCGAACACATAGAGATAACCGATGCTCTTGTCAAGATTTCTACTCAAGTTGCTTGACTCCAAAACTCTGAATTCCATTTGTGACTATCATTGATATAGTGTAAAAGGGTCCCAATTCTTACATGCTCTGGTTTGCAAATGTGTTAAATTGGTTCATAAATAGTAGAGAAAGAAGGTAAGCAGACCACATATGGCAGGTTGAATATTCTCTTCGAAGTGCACAGGTTACATTTAGTCAGGTAGGACAATACTAGTCTAAAGTGGAGGGGAGTCCTAAATGATCATAACCTAGGTATTGACAAGGTCCATTTCAATCATTCATCCAGCAAATATGTGAGAATCTATGGACTAGGGCTGGCAATAGAATTTTAAAGAGAAACTGTTCCTCCCTTCCAAATACTTGCAATCTTGTGAAGGAGACATACTAAAAACTTGACAATTAGATTGGACCAGAAAATCAAGAGAACGAAAATGGAGATAAGGCCAACAAGGGTGTCATAGAACTCAAGAGTCTAATGAAGAGACTGGGTAGTGAGTGGCAAAGCCTGAGAGTCTAATGCAGTTATAACAAGTGGGACTGGTGGCCTAGGGGTGTTTTTTGGGTGGGAAGTTACTAAATAGAGGTATTGGGTCAATGTGAAAACCAAAATGTTTTATAGGAAGATTTTGATTTTACCAAAGGAACAACAAACAAAAATAGTAGGATAAAATATTAAATTTATATATTCACATACAATACCCGAGTAAATGGTGATAACTGGTAGGCTTTCATACAACAGATTTGCAGGTTAAGAACCTCTAGAATTCAAAGAGATTAAATGATTCTTCAAAAATTGCACAGTCATAACGTATGACTTTTAGTCATGTCACATATTAGATTGTGAGAAATGTGCGTATCACTTGTGCTATAGGAATTATTGAAAAAAAACATATAGTAGATGCAGATTCATTCATTCATTCATTCACTTAATTAATACTTATTAAACATTTACTATCTATTAAATGTGAGATTCCTTGGAGATACAGTATACCTGGCCATAGTCTAGTTAGGAGAGGCAGATATTAATTTTTAAAAAAAATCAAATAAAAAATTTAAGTGTATTATTACCAAGACACTGTGCATTGTACTATGTAATAGAAAAATTAGAGCAGGCTTTTCCAAAGGAGGACTGAGTAAATTGTAATCTAAAGAAAAGTTGAAGTTAATTAGAAGGTTAGGGAGGTGAGTGACTAGGGCAGCAAGAGCACATTTACATTCAGAGGAGTTAGGAAAGTCTGTGCGTGACTAAAGCACAGGCAGTAACAGGGAATATGATGTATAAGCAAGGCTGAAGGGGTAACAGGGAATAGATCATGCAGGACCTTTATAGGCCAAGTTAACAATTTGCTTTTCTTTTTTCCTAAGAGAAATCAGAAACCATTAAGAGTTCAATATAAGGGAAGTGATATGATCACATTTGCTTTGCAAACAATAGTCTAGTTGCAGAGGATAAGAGGAAGTGGATATAGGTAGATCAAGCAAGTGTGGGAACTTGTATTAAGATGATGATAGTAAGGACAAATAGGAAGGGTTGGATTCGAGACATATTTTGAAACTAAATTCAATGAGGTATAATTGATGTATATCACATATGGGGGTGAGAGAGATGGAAGTTCCAAGTATGACTGAGTTTTTAGGTTGCAGAACAGAATGAGGTAATAATCATGGCATTCTTGGGAAATATACTGGGAATTAGGGCAGGATGGGGTGAAAGTTATCCTGAGTGTTAAGTACACTATTTTGAATTTGAGGTATTTGGGACTTCCAAGTGAATATATTAAGTGTATAGACAGATTAGGGGCTCCACATTCAGAGAAGCCTCGAATGTTTAGGTGCATATGTGATGGGGAACAACCTTAGTCATATTATGTAACATCTGTGCCTAACATTCAGGACCTGCTCCATAATTTATGAGGCCCAGTGCAAAACATGAATGCAGGGCCCCACTTCAAAATAGGCAAGGCAACCTCTTCTCCCCGCAGGCCCACAGATTCAACCCCCACAGGCAGATGAACCCTAAGAGGTTAAAACCTCCCCAATGTATCAGGATGTGTTCAGTACTTAGATGAGGGGAGTGGGTGAGAGGGCCATGCTGCCAAATTATGAAGAACTTCAAGATGAAGTTCAACACTGAGCTTCAAACCCCAAGGGCAGGGCTCTTCTTGTGCCAGAACTAGTCACATGTTTAGGAAGCAATCTCTGCTAACCTTGGCAATAAGGGATTCTAATCAATAAATAATACAGACACCAGGATTTCCTTCTGAATATTGAGCATTGTATATGTACTACATTTACTTAATTACTCTTATTTGATTTAATCAACTTGACCCCTAAAGGTTTTGTTAATGCTAATACTACGGGTTTTAATTTAAAATTCTAATATATTTCTAGTTATCCTACTAAATCAAAGGAAGAAAATATTTATTGAGTACCTACTAAATTCTAGCTATTGTTTTAGGCAAGTTTATATTAAATCATCACATCTTCTTTCTGACGTGATATTGTCCCAATTAATTATTAATTCAGTGGTTGTTGATTTTACCACTCGATATATATTGTCTACTATATTTTAGACACTGTGGTAGTCATCTGCTCGTGCAATGTGTTGAATACATAATTTCACTTAATCCTCACTACAAATCTGCAAAAGCAATATGTTATCTTCATTTTTTATCTGATAGCATTTGGTGCTTAAAGATATTAAATACATTGTCCCAGTCCTCACAATATGTAAGTATCAGAGGTAAGACTTTAACTTGTGTCTCAATGACTACAAACCTCAAGCCTTCTTTCTTAAATAATACCATTTGTATTAAAAAGCAAACAAAAACTTTGTTGTATTCTTCAATTTTGAGCAATCCCTGAAGTGTGTTCACACTCTTATCAGTTTGATGCAGCTCATCAGTATGGCAGGAGGTGAGGACAGGGAGATGTGGGTTTCCATCATGTTCGGCTTATTTAAGTCTCTCTTACAGAAACGATACCTCCAAGGCTTTCAGTTAGTTGGACAGTATTTTTGCTTTTATTTTTTAATCATATTTACACCTTAGTCTGAATTTACTGCTTTTACTGGTATGGTTTATTTAGTACACAGAATATTTCACTTTGAAAGCTGTATTTGAAATGGTCTTAATAATTCCCCTCACTATGATATAAGAAAAGCTAGGAGAGTTTGTGCAACAAATGGTAATGCATGATTACTGAGTTACTCTACAACTCTGCTATTGAAAAAACTTCAATTTTCATCTCATTTAATTCTACCAGCCACTCCATAAATTGGATGTCATTACTCTCATTTTATATGAAGAAAATTGGAATCAGAAAATATGATATAGACAAAAATATCTATTTGGTCAACACAAAATAAGGATCTACTTTTTATCAGGTATGGAGTTAGTCAGTGAACAGAATGGCAAATAAAAGAGACACAGCCAATGAGCAACAGATGGGGCCCTGAACTCAAAGCTCTCTGGTATCAAAGCACATACTCCTTCCAAAACAGAACGGTAAGTACCATTCATTTTTAAAATTCTGCAATTGCATAGCATGCTGTTACCCACATAATGGGTGTGCTAGAAAATGTGGCTTTAATGATCATTTCCCAAACTCTGATTATTAAACAAAGAGTGCTTTCTCTAGTTTTCAGAGGAAGAGTTTAGACCGGACTAGTACAGAAAAGCTAATTGAACACACATCCTAATATCGAGGACATGCCAGCTGCAATTGATGCTGAATGTCAGTGGCTTCAGCACATTGCTAATGAGAGTTCCATCATCTTTTTGATGGCTGGTGGTCCCCTTAGTTTTATGCTCTTCTGTGGCCCAACACTGTACCCTTAACCCCAGCCAGCTGTCCATACAATTTATTCTGCTGATGACTAGGAAGTCTAAGCCAAAAAGTATGGTTGGGTTCACTTAGAATCACAGACCTTCAACACAGAAAAGGCCTTAGAGATTATATAGTTCATTATAATACTGCAGATAAAAAAACAGATAGAGGTTAGAGAAATTTTCAAAGACATATAGTCAAGTAGTAACAGAGCCAACATTAGAACTTGCATCTCTTAGCTCCTGGATAAAGCCATACCAGGTCTCTAACCATAAAACAGGGTGTAATGTCCTCTTGGCATCTATTACTGTGCAACTTTATGATGACATTCTATGATTCAATAATGATTTTTACTTCATAAGGCTCTGTGCTCTGCACAGCAATTTGGGGATACGGTTAGAGAAATTAACTACCATATCAGTTTTATATACGTGAAACCTGAGTGTAAATGATTTCCAACTGATTAGTAGCGTCACAATAATATCTGGTAGGCACATAATTCTCATCCTTTGAATTTGTACCTATTGTTCTCTCAACACAACATGGTCTTTCTCCAAATAATATTTTCAAGTAATTGATAAGATTTGAGAAAGTTATTTTGAATCCCATAGACCATTGTACCTGATGATCACTGTAGCATATTTGACAGAGAATAAAAAGTGAATTAGGGAGAGCTAGGTTCTAAAGTTGATTCCACCAACTACTAGCTGTGTGGCCTTGGGCAAGTCACTAAACTTTCCTTTTTATAATCTCTAAAATTGGGGTGAGAGTGTAATAACTGCTATGCTTAACACACAAAAGTGTAGATAGGCTCAAATAAGAATCTGTGTGAAATCTGTGAATAGAGTGCTTTGTAAGTACTGTAGGATGAGGGATATTTGGAAATTTTCAAAAACGAGATATTTAATTAGCTGCTGGCACATCTTTCATTCTAACTTCTGATTTTGGGGGGTAGATACTCAAAAGAGGGACTTCTGGGTCATATGGTAATTCTAATCTTAATTTTTTGGGAAACCTCCATACTGCTTTCCACAGTTGGCTATACCAAAAAAATCTGAAAATA
>PVKE010030134.1:0-19810 GCA_004027555.1 Craseonycteris thonglongyai
CTAAAACCTCAGTCATGTCAGTGCCCCAAACTGGACCCAGAGGGAAATGATTTATGGTAGGGGTCCCCAAACCCTGGTGGGCCATACAGCAGGAGGTGAGTGATAGGCTAGAGTGAAGCTTCATCTGTATTTACAGTTGCTCCCCATCACTTGCATTACTGCTTGAACTCTACCTCCTACAGATTATCAAGGACATTAGATTCTCATAAGAGCACAAACTCTATTGTGAATTGTGCACGCTCCCCCAACGCACACATGTGTTCCTTCTCCCCCAAGCCCTGTCTGTGGAAAAACTGTCTTTTCCACAAAACTGGTCCCTGGTACCAAAAAGGTTGGGGATTGCTAATTTATATGAATCAAAGCCATAGGATACTGATGTATAAAAAGTGACAGTAAAAAATGTACTGGCCTTAACAGAAACTTCTAAACTTCTCTGTTCTGCACATTTGTCCCTCGTGAGAGATACAAAGTCAGAACCTGATCAGAGTGGGTTTGGTTACCATGAAGCCAAGGTAGGGAACTAGCTGTGGGGTCTAAAGGGAGCACATCCATGAAGGCCCATCGCTACATAGGGACGGCTTGTCGCCATTTCCCCTGGACTGTTCTGGAGAAGTGCCGTCTGTGCTGCACTTCACTGGCATTCATGCTGACACTGTACCCTTGTCAACAAGCTCTTAAACAACACACATATTGCTTTGGCTACTGTCAAGCTGCTCAGATTAGCTTGCCTTGAACAACCTGCCTTTTCATATTGAGTGTTGATTTTATTAGCTGAGCCCTCACAATTTAGGGAGTCCTCCATTCTTGTGCCTACCCAGCCTTTTCCCTACCTGCTTAGTTGGTTTCACCGTTTTCAGATGTCTGATTAATTCATTTGCCTAAAAAGACCTTTAATCTAAAAATCCCTCGCATTTGATACACCACTCGTTGACAAAGCCTCTCCATGGACAGTGTCTCATGGAGTCCTCACAATGGGTATGGGCAGCAGTAAAGCATGTTGCCCCGTGCCCATTCCACACCCTCTGGAGCCCAGGCTCAGAGAGAACTTACGTCTCTGCAGCTAACCTGCCCCAGTGCCAGGCCTCTTTCCTTCGCTACTCCCCCTCCCCTGTTCCTTTCCCACTAAAGATGCTGATAAAAGTTCCCAATAGCGCAGAGTAGTGAGATTCCTCAGGATGGGTCTTCTGGCTCTTACCCCACGTCTGACATCCTGCTCCCTGTCCCCCAGATTTTCCATTGTGCTCAGCCACATGAACCCTGTTCTCATTCTCACTTGCCCCCGCATTTCATCCTCTGCTTTGGCAGCTGCTAAGCGGAGACAAAACCAGTTCAGAGTGTGCTTCTGGGTCCCATTTGAGTGTCCTTCCCCAAGCTATGAGGGGTATCAGTTTGGCAGGTCACCTTCTGCTGGCACTGGGCTTCAGACCCTGAGATGGCAAGGGACAGGAGCGGGACAACAGACTGAGGACTGAATATTTTCAATGTGTGTTTGGTCCTCCCCTCCATTCAGGGCTCCTCATTAGGCCACAGAGGTAGTACCGACCTGTTCCTCATTTTGAGTTGGCAGGGCCCACAGTCCCATTAGCGCTGAAGTGTACCAGCGGGACTCCGGGGAAAGGAAGAAGGCTGAAAGGACTGGAGTTTCTGGTCCAATTTTTTAAAGAAAAGAAGAGAATGAAAGACCCACAAAATTCAAAAACCCTCTCTTCCCTTGGCTCATTCACATGGAAATGCTAGTCTGATGATCATGGACAGGGAGGTGGTGGCCCCAGGAGCAGGGGTCACAGTGACCTTCAACTTCTCCGTCTAACCCCACATGCCATCAGAACTCACCTCCTGAGCCACCAGTGACAAATGGAAAGACTTTCATGCCATGTCTTTGGCAGGAAGAAGCATGACTGTTCCAATTATTAATACTAAACTTATAGGCACTCAGGACCCCCGACTGCCCTTCCTGGTGCACGGAGTCCCAAGTGTTGGCTGATGGGAAAACTCATCAAGCACAAGAAGCTCCTTAGATTGCTTTATTCATGATATGGAGCAGAAAAAGGAGAACAGTAGTGACATTGGCAGAGGCTGTCAGAGGTTCCACAGAGAACTGCCTATGCTGGGTGGGGATAAGGCTCACTGGTGGGTGTCAGGGTTAACGCAGGGAAAGAAAGCTGTGGATCCAGTTTCTTGAAACTTAAAGAAACGGGTACTGAAACAAGATCAGTGTTTTGCAACTGAACCTCTTGATGACAGATGTAGAGAGCAGCACAGCCTTTGTCATCATCACTCTGCTTGTGACTTAACCTGTAGGCCTGCCTGCCCTGAGCAGAGTTACAGACGATGCATGGGGAAATGCCAGTCCTGGTCTCCGTAGGTTCTCAGCCCACTCTCACTGCTGCTTAGGGTGGTGTTAACCCTCCCATCTTACACATGAGGAAATTGAGTCTCTTCATGTAAATGATTTGCTGTGACTAGCAGAGTTAAGACTCAAGCCCAGGACTTCTGATCAACCCTAGTACTTCTTCCAGGAATTCACTTTCTAGAAAGATTTCAAGCTAACATGTGCGCTTAGGGTTGGCAAGGGGGATCACCTTTGGGACTATGAATAACTCTTGTTTGCAGACAAGTTTCATGATATGGGCTTCTCGAAGTCCACCAATTGCCAGACTTGATTTACGAGACCTGAGCTGAGGCTCATCAGCCTAATCTTAATACTATAGTCAAAACAGATATATTGTGTTCTTTAGTCTACCAAGTTGACTTCCCATACATGGTTCATTTTCTACTTCCCAGCTGGCCTCCAATTTCCTAATTCCCTTTGCTCCTCTTTCCACGACTATTGACCTCCTTTTTTTTCTTTCCTTGGGTTTATTGTCCTTCTTGCTGCCTTCTCTTCCATTCTGTTTGAGATTGGGGGCTAGAAAATATGTGTTCATTGGAGCAAAAATAAAATAAAGCCCTTCAGGGAAGCCACCTGTATGTGGCTGTCCTACAAGCACCAGAACTTCTCATGAAACCATATATTATGTGTCCGGAGTGCACTTATCCATCGATCAGCATGGCTGTGGAGCTGCGCCAGCCTGCTCTCAGTCTCCTATTGTTCTGCCTAACAAACAGAGAGGTTTGGAAGAGGGAGACTGACTCCTTTTACAAGTACTGACTCTGAGAAGAAAGATTCATGTGAGGTGAATACCATGAAGGATTTTATCTGCTAAAATGGACTCTCCATGGTCAACCAATAGCCCAAATTTTATAAATAATAAGAGTCTAGGGGCCATTTGCTGACAGGGTCTTCTCGTGTGCTCTGTATACTGGGAAGACTCTCAGACTGAACTCCTGACTTTCCCCTCTACTCCCTGCTTGTTTACTTCATCTGAATCAGTTACTGCAGGAAAGCCCTGGTTTCACCTTACATGGTCAATGGAATGAGAACTGTCTTGCCTAATAGGAACTGCACAACTATGTCCTCATTTGCATCTATATTGATCAATCAGCACTGCATGATTAGGACCAATCAGAAATGATTTTGGAAATTTCATTTGCATGAAATTGGACCCATTGGGAACCTGGCGGGAAATTTCTCTAAAGATGACCTCCCCTTTGTCTCCGTGCAACATACTTTCAGTTTCTACTAGAGGCTCTGCATTTCCCCTGATTTGCAAACTGTTTCACCTGAATAAAATGTATCACACAAGTCCTCATTGACTTCCCACATAGTTATCCTGAAGGCTGTAAGGTGAATCAAGAGTCTTATAAAAGCATTCTTGAGGAGAAGAGCTTAAAGAGAAAGATCAGTCTATATTCTCTCCTTGCCTGGACTATCTTTCCATCAGTACTTCTATATCAGTTCCTTTAAGGTTTGAGTAGGAAGTGGAAAATGTGGTCCTACAATCTTCAATAGAAAGGCACTATGGTTATCTCATCTGGACTGAAAAATTGAAAACATTAGAATTTTTCTTCCCCAGTGCCTAAGGTAGAAGTTTTTTTTGTTTTTTTGTTTTCTGTTTTTTGCAATTCTTCAGCTTGAACCCTGGATTACAAAATACAGTGTCAACATAAAATGCCCATGTGCAACACTTCTCTATAAAGAAAAACACTTCTCTAAGAAGACACTGAAGCATTGTCTTTGTCCACAGGTGGGCAACTAAACATACTGGCCAGCCTCTAATCTCCCTGACTGTGACCTTATTTCCCAACTCCAAAGCTAAGCCTCCAGTTCCAGCACAGAATGACTTCTTATTGTAAGTTAACTTATACAGGAAGTTTTATAAAGGTGTCAAAATAAAAGTGCATGTAATTATGCGCTTAGCTAAACATAGATATGACAAAGGACAAAAACAAATGAAATCAAGACTGTCTCTATTAAAGTTTTTCATGAGGAGAATCATGAGTCACGAGTTTATTTTTTTAAGTTTAATTTTTAAGACACACCTGGTTACTTTCTTTTAAAATAACTAGTTTTTTAAATAAAAATTAATATTCATTATAGAATATTTAGAATATATAGATAAATTTTAAAACCTTATGATCTTACCCCTTCAAGAAACCAAGTGTTAGCAACTGGCCTCATCTTCCTCCTAGACCTATACACATACTACACAGGCAACACAAATGCACACACACACCCTCACTGGATTACACTGGACAAACAGTCTCATATTTTTTCCATTTCAATACATATTTAACCTACATTATTCTCATGATTAATTTGTATCCCTCTGTATGGTGTTCCATTATTTAACTAATCTATCCCATATTGTTTGACTATTTTAAAACTACAGTAGACATTCTTGAAATTAATTCACCATGGCAGAAATCTCTCAAATTCAGGAGCAGTGTTTTCCTAAAATGCTTACTTCTAACACATTGATGTTTAGAAGTAGAGAAGGTATAGAAACAGTCAAAGACCTTCAAACCATCATGCTGAAACTAACTTAGAGGGTGACCAAAATAAATCAGGTCATTAGAAATTAAACTTTAGGGGATGCCAGGATGGCTCAGGGGTCAGTGGTTGAGCGCTTGCCTTGTTATCATGAGGTCTGGGGTTTGAGTCCTGGCCCCGACCCATGCAAACCTATATGCTGAACTCTTGTGCAACTGGTAACTACTGAATTGGCTTGGCAGTAAAGGTTGTCCCCTCCCATGTGGGAGGCTCCCAGTTCTGTTCCCAACCCATGTGGCCCCACATCCATCTGTGTGGAATGAAACCATGTCACAACTAATAATGTATAACTATGGAGACTGATCTGGGCCCTTCCCCTTTCTCTCTCTCTCTCTCTCACCTTTTTTCAAAACAATAAAATAAATCTTAAAAAAAAGAAATTAAACTGTAATAATAAAGGTCAGCATGACCCATAATGATGGTATTTCTTCAGGTAGCCACTACTAAGCAGGGGTGAGGGAGGAGCAACTACTAGGCTGGTGTGAGAAGACCAACAGCCCACCCAGCACACAATCGATGCCAGCATATTCACTTAACTCCCCAAGGTACCCTTCTTGCATTTATGTTTCTCTTTTTTGTTGACCTTCACTAGAGAATAAGCACTATAGAAAGGTCCGGAATTGCATGTGATTTGTCCCAGGTTCCATGACCCATGTCCTCCATCCTACCCCTATTAGGGCTGTTCCCAAGGTGACATTGATAAACGGTGAGGAAGCTGATGAAGACATGGTAGAAGACTTGTGTAGCCCCTGGAAGACTGCTGTGGGCTGGTGGGTGCAAGTCAGCCAGGCACCTTCCCTGTGTTGCCTGAGCCTAGATTAACACTGTTGTTTCTGGACCATTCATCCGTTTCAAAATTATGAACATAATAACTTAAGTGGTACTGTCACCCAAGTTCCACAAAACTTGCCTTAACACATTTTGCAATGGCAATTTACTATTAGTAATGTAAATTAAATGATGGATAGTCAGTTGCAATGAATTTCTGTTAAATACCCTCAATTTTCTTACACTTTAAATCTGACCAAAGAAAAACAAAACAACCACAACTCATCAGTTTTATTATCCCAATTTAAATGAGCAGATTTATGAAAAACGGCCACTTCCACATTAGCTTCTTTAGGCTACATGAGAGCAATTTTGGTTTTCTACTACAACACTTGTCTTCCATAAAATACCTCGTTTAAAGACTGTGTTAGATGCCTGATTTTGGCTGCTGGTGAGAGCTCCCAAGGCATGAAGCCAGCCCCCCATCTCATCTACCTGCAGGCTGGAGTGTGGCCCTTCTCCAGCAGGCCTTCTGATATGGCATCTGCATTCCTTTCCCAGCACGGGCCCTGCCCCAGGGAGGGAACCTCCATCTAGAACACTCTTTCCCACAGTCCTTCATGCGCTTGTTCTAAGATAAAGCAAGCCTTGTGCTCCATCCCCTTGTGCCATGCATCTGCTTATCACCAGGCAAGGCAAATATCATTGGAATGTTCCAAAGGGCTGGTAACTAAATTCCAATGTAGTCCAAATCATCTGACTATGTGTTCTGAACACTCATTGATAAGCTTTTGGAGGAGGTCAACAGCTTCAGTGGGGATAAATATCAGCTTGTCCTCTTGCATTGAACCTGTCAAGATGACCTTGAAGAATATAAGCAAGGGCTGGGATTTTTGCTTGTTTTTGTCCTCAGTTCTATCCCCTCATACACCTGGATTGCTACCAGAATAGTACCCTGAAGATCACCAAGAACATAGCTGGTACTCAAGAAATGAATCTTTTAAAACTGAGTTACGGTTTTCTTACAGTGAGCGATCTGTTCTTGAACTTCATTATAAATGGAGCCATTTAGTGTGTACTCTTTTTGTATCTGCCAGATTTTAAAAAAATCTCAATATGTTTTAGAAATTTATCCATGTTAGTCCATGTATTAGTAGTTTGTTCCTTTTGTTTGTTGTGTAATATTCTATATGTGAATAGTCCACAATTTCTTATACATTCTCTTGTTGATATTTGACTGTTTCCAGTTTGGGGCTACCATGGATAAAGCTGTCTAAAACATTCTTGTACAAGTCTTTGTGTGGGTGTATGTCTTTATTAAATAATTCAGAGTGAATTTGCTAGATCGTAGGGTATCGGTAACTTTATAAGATTCTGCCAAACTAGTAATAAATACTTACTGAGCCCTTTGAAACATATCCAGATAAGTTATTCTTTCTCTTTAAAATCCCCTTTCCTTTTCTCCATCAATTATAGTAAAATTCATTTTTCAAAATTTTGCCACCTCTTACATAAAGACTTCCCTGATTGCCACACTCTGTTTAACAGATATATGTTGCCTATCTGCTAGGTTCCTTGTATTTACTATTTCTGAGGCGTATAAAGATAAAAGCTAGCCCATGTCCCCAGGAAGCTCACCATCTAGTGGAGAAGACAGGCAGTGATAATTGAGGAACGGGAGCCCTACTTACAAGGCTAAGGGGCTAAACAGGAAGTACATAAGTCAGTCTGAGAGGTTTTGCTAGGACTGAACACCTCAGTGGACTCTAATAGGTGGGGTGGAAAAAGAAAAGGACATTCAAGGCGAAGAAAACTTCAGGTGCAGAGGAGAAGGAAAGAGTTCCATTTGGAGACAAGTGGGTCCCTGAGGCCAGAGCACTGGGTGTGAGTGTGGGTCAGGGAAGATACCAAGGAGACACAGGGGGCTCAGGAACAGCCAAGACCCAGTCCCAGGAGGCCTTGATTCAAGCCTGACTAAGGCATCCAGACTTTACCTTAGGAACAACTGGAGAACCACTGAGTGGTCTAAAGCAGCGGGGGTGACATCAGAATTAACTGCTCCCCGCTCTGCTTTTCCCTGACAATTGGTTTGACCTTGGTCGCACCACTTGTTTCAATTTGCCTCTTGCTGCCATGGTTTGCACGTGTGCCTCCTCTCCATCTGGCCCACAAGCCTAGCGAGGAGTCCCCATGAGCTCTAGGGTGCCTGTCAGCAGGTATGAGTACAGGGGGCATGGGGTTTTGTGGGCGTTTGATTCATAGGACTGGTCCAGGACTTCCTAGAGATTATCATCAACTTCAAGACTGCTAAGCTGAGATTTAAAGGGGATGTTATTTTCCCTGGGGCATAGGTTCCATTGAAACAGATCTGAGAGAAAATTCTGAACTCTAAGATCAAAGAAAGGGAGAAAACAATCACACAAAAACTAAAAGCCCTCAGCTGTGTGTGTCATGACCTTAACTGCCTCTCACCCAGAATCCTACAGCAGTGTTTTGAGGCTGCTCTGCAGCGAAAACCTGGTTGCTTCTCTGACATTTCTGGAATTTCCATCTAGTGAACAGATGGCACTGTTTTCATATGAAGAGCAAAAGGATTGCATGTACTCCAACATGAAAGACTGAGAAAACACACAGAGCCTGGGTAGTGATTATAATGGGGAAAGAATATGCTATGCCAACAGAGAGCTAGACTCTGTGCAAAGCCAGAGTCCAGTTGGATGCTCAGCCAGAAACTGGTCTCTGTAGGGAGAGGTTGAAGTTGAGTGTGGTGACAGGTGCTGAAACAGGCCCTGGGCCAGGCTAGGGTCTTATTTATAAGCACAGAATGGGTATCTCTCTCTCTATAATGTTCCTGTTATGGGCACAGCCCTAAGAGTCCAGAAACGAAAAGAGGCAGTTCCTGCCCTCCGGGGGCTTTCAGGTGGTTGGTAGGGACAGACTCAGAAAAGATTGGCACAGAAAATGAGGCCCCTAGCCCAGCCTGCAGGGGTCAGGGGAGGCTCTGAGAGGGTGTTTGTTATCTGAGCTGAGTCTTATGAATTGATTGGGAGCTGGCCAGGAGAGGTGGTAAGGAGGCAAAGTCAAGGACAAGATTAAGGCCATTCAAGATAGAGGGGTCTGTGTGAGCAAGGGCATGGAGGCCTCAGGAGTGAGATGAGCACAGGGACATCCCACAAGTAGTTTGGCATGGCTAGAGAGGGCAGGGAGTGGCAAATATGAGGCAAGAGACACAAGCCGGGGATTAGAAGTTCTTGAATATAGGGCTGTATCTGAGCACAGCAACATTACACAAGTTCATGCAAACGAGCAGCAAAACAAGGTGTAGCCTATCAGCAAACCTGCTCCTAAGGTTGAGGCATCAGCCTATTTTGTGACAGAACCACACTGCCAAGATCAACAGGCTGCGCAAGGAAGCGTTAGTCACTTACTAATTTATTCTGAGCATATATGTATACAGAGCATGTGCCAAGCGCTTGGCCCTGGAAGTCCCATGATGAATACCATGTTCCCAACAAAATGACTAGCGCTTGGCATGCTGTTCAAAGTGAGGACTCCATGAGAGTTTGCTGAATGAATACATGAATGGTCAATTCGGGCCCCTGCCCAAGGAAATCACAATCTGTGGGAAGAATCCAAGAGGTAAACAGATAATTATGGTATCCACTGATTACAATGAAGATAGAGCAGAAAATTCGCTCTAAATATAGGTTGGGGTGACCTCAGAGTACAGGCTAACCTCTTCTACAAGAGCCAGAAAAGTGAAATAAAAGAAAAGACTTCTGGGAGACATGCAATAGGGGCTACAACCAGGGGAGAGAAAGTGCTCCTTCTAACGCTCCCGCTGCTACTCAACTCCAGGCAAGTAAGAATCAAACAATGCCCGAAATTTGCGTTTTTATCAAGCAGAATAAGACTGTCTAAGTCGGTTGCTCCCGTAAGCCCAGGATTCCAGCATGACCATCCTGGCACCTACATGGAGGTGATAGAGGGAGCAAGACCCAAGTCCTGAGAAGCTGCCTTTCTGTGTGGCCATGGCATGGGACACAGGGTCCTGCATCATCAGAGGGGGACACCATAGCCCGATCAGCCAAAAAGGAAACAGGGTCAGGCACTGCCAGCAGCGGGGACCCCCACCTCCCGGCAGCCCCTCGGGCTCACGTACCCCGGGCTGAGGCCCAACGTTAGGTCAGTGCCCCTTATAGGCCAGGATGGGGCTCCAGGGCAGGTCCTCCCCCAGTGAGGGCCTGCAGAGCAGCTGCTAATTCTCTGGCCATGGGGATCTGTTTGGGGCTGTGTGTTCTGCAGCAGAAGGAAACGGAAGATCGGAGTGTGTCCGCATCCTGCACGGCCGCCTCCCCCACTGCATAAAAACTGCTGAGCAAACAGAGAAATCCAAGATCATTATAAGCTGCTGGGAACTCGCCTGCTTCCGCCTGGCTACATCCCCCTGCCAAACTGTTATATAAGCCCTGGCCCCACTCAGGCCTGGAACCGGACAGAGATGCCATTGACGGCCCATCCAGCTATTTCAGATCCTGTCTCACCTGGCGTAGACCTGCCCCGGGGGAGGGGAGGGCCACAGCACAGGGCAGCAAGCTGATTTGACATTGGTTGGGGGATTTCCCTCTCTCCTTTCCCAGCCAGTTCAGAGGCCTGGGTGGGTCTGCATTCGGAGTTTACTCGGGCCAGATTCCAAGTGACTAAGACATTTTATTCTGGAAAGCAATATTTGACATTCCAGGGGAGGTACGTGGTTTTCACCCTCCGAAGTAAATAATTCAATTTGCTTCGGTACCAGAACTGAACAAGTGATTCCTGGAGCCCGAGGTGAATTTCTGGCCAGAAGAGGCCTGACCACGCTGCTCTGATCACCACCACTTATTTCCACTTAGGGAATCTAGGCCCATCCCTCAGCCCTGAACTGCCGAAGTGGATTTACGAGAGCTTTGTCTCTGATATGTCAGTGACTTGAGTAAAGGAGCTGAATTCTCAGCGTTTTCGTTTTTTCTTTCTGCATCACAGGGTTTGGGATACCCAGTGGCTCCTATAGCAAGTGCACTGCATGTTTTAAATGTTAATTCCCACTTTTTGGCCTGGTTATAATTATGTCTGAAATGAGGTCCACGCTACGTAGTGTTGACAAAGCGCAGGAGTTTATATGTTCAGATCTATCCAACACTGGGTTTCCATTCCTCACCCTTTTGCAGTCTTAACTCACCCCATGTGAGAGGCTCAAATCTCCAGGAGAAGGGGCCCAAACTCTGGAGTCAGATAAAACAATGTTGGAGCTCTTGCTTGGTCCTTTGGGGGCTGTGAGACCTTGTGCTCCAGCCTAAACCTTGTCAGTCCCTGGTTTAGACTGTGTTCCTTTCATTTTCTTATATCACTTTGGAAAAGCACAGGTTTCCAAGGAGGCCGACTCTGGCTTTGGAGCATATCTGACCATATCCACCTCTCGCTTGTCCATCAGGGATCCCATGGACAGCACCTCACTGGTTGGCGAGATTGTTCTAGGAATAGGCTGACCACACGTACTGTTTTAAACGGGACAGAAAACAACGGTACTGTTCCGTTTTTAGTGGTACGTATCCAGCCCACTGACACTTTGAATTTAGCCTAGCGAGACTAGGCTGACCACAACATGCAGTTTGAAACGGGACAGTACCATTGTTTTCTGTCCCATTTAAAATGCTACATCTAGTCAACCTACCTAGGAATGAGGAGCTGGACTGGAAGCTTGGCCTCCGTCCCCTTTCCTGGCCTTCATCTCTTGTCTTATTAACCCTGCAGGCCCTCCACAAGCCAAGAGGCCTTGTTAAACCTTTCTCACTTTTGATGACCATAGTGTCAGACCTTGTGGTTGATGAAGCTATTTTCTCCCAGGAAGGTGGCTGGCAAAGTCATATTTCTTGCACAGGTCTTTTGAAAAAGCTCAAACCAAACAAGGAACTGCCTTTTCTAGACCCCAGGCCATAGAAGCACTAAAGCCTGGGAAGAGAAGGGATTTGTGAGGGTTCCCATAAACACCATGACCAGGAGAGAGGACAAGCTCTAAATATCCCGAGAACTATTTTTACTAAGTATCACATTGTAACCACACGGTGAAAGTAATGAATTCCTCTCCCATTGCACCAAACTCAGGTCCATTCCTCTTCTTCAGGGAAGCTTTGTTCTCAGGCTGCCTCAAGATGACCTTTGGCTTGGAAATGAAATGTGGGTCTGAATTCAGGATAGCTTGAAAGTTCTGCACTTAACTTTAAATCAGTTAACAATTACTGTTCAGTCTAATCTGGGCCATAATCTTAGATATAGGATGTCAATTGTTTTTGGAAATTCCTAAGAATATAAAGTCTTCTAGAATATGTATGTGGCTTTGGGGAATGAGGTTTGATTTGTTTTAGATAGACTTTATTTACTACAACAGCTTGAGATTTGCAGAAAATTTGCAAAGATAGTGCAGAGTTTCCACGTGAGCGTGGTATATGTGTTACAGTTAGTGAACTGATATTGATACATTATTGTTAACTAAAGTTCTTACTTTGGAGCAAGCGTATCCTGTGACCTGTAGGCTACGTGGGGCCCGGGATGGCTTTGAATGCAGCCCAACATGAATTCGTAAATTTTCTTAAAACATTATGAGATTATTTGTACAATTTTTTTTTTTTTTAGCTCATCAGCTATTGTTAGTGTTAGTGTATTTTATGTATGGCCCAAGACAGTTCTTTTTCCAGTGTGGCCCAGGGAAGCCAAAATGTTGGACACCCCTGCTGTGAGCATAGGGACGAGTGCAGTTACAGAACAGCATTAAAATTCCAGAGAGGTAACTTAACTCTGGTTTCCAGGTGACAGGAGAAGTTTTTTGCTGACCTTGGATCTCCCTGTCACCTCTTGGAACTCTCACTGGCTGTTCTCTTCTTTGCTGCCTTCTCTCAGCAAAGGAAAAAGGTTTCCTGGTCCAATACGGTAAAGCAACTCCCATACATCTTGTTTGAAGTTGTTCTTCTCAAAACTATTTTAAAATAGCCCTGTCGTGACCTAGTGAGGAGTAGGGATTTGGAATCAAACAGATGGAATCCCAGCTCTGCCAGTTATAAGCTCTTATACTTGATCGAGTGTCATTTTTCTCACCCTTAAAAATGGAAATAATAATAGTATCTTCCTCAGTGAGTTGCTGTGAGGATTGAATAAAAATATTTTAAAAAGGCTTTAGCACAGGGTGCGGCATATGATAAATAGTCCAATAATGGTAGCTATTATTAGGCTCAAAAGGTGAGGCCCTCCTGAATAGCATCTGTGGTTAACCAACTAGTCATGGACTAATCTGGATCCATCTGATGAAAAATAGCTTTTTCAACAAAGATCCATTTCAAAGGTTAGTTGGGAGAAGATAAATAGCTATAGAAGCATAAATCAATTGCCTACAGAATTTTTTTTAATTGGAAAGAAAACAAGGGTAATTATAGGGGCTGCCAAGGTGAAAACCTGTGAGAAGTTACCCGTGGGCTTTCTCTACTGTACCATTCTGCTTGAAGGTCAGAACATCAGTAATGTTTAGGGCAGTAAACATCTCCGTGGAAGGCGTCGTTTAGGGAGAAATGATGTCTCAGGGCTAACAGGCCTGTCGTGGAGATCTGGGCCTCGTGGACATGTCCAGGCTCTATTGGCTACGTCCCATCTCATCGCCTCTTTCTCACCCTCCCATCCCATACTCCAGCCATGTGCAGTGATTGCGATTTCTCAAATACACGTGCTCTCTTGCCTTCCTGCCTGGGTGCACCCTGCACCTTCATCTGGCTAACCCGGTGCTCTTTACGATTCAACTCGGGTAGCCCTTCTAGAAAGTCTTCTGGGTAGATATGCTCCCACGGGCTCCAGGCTTTATCCTCTCGCCCTCACTCTGTTGTGAGTGGCACAGGTTGCTCAACCCTAACATGGCACCTGGGTCATGCTCAAAAAAAAAAGATGTTGGCTGGTTCCAAGGCTTTTGATTCTTCTGTCAAATTCTGAAGTGGAAGCAAGAAGTACATGAATTTGGTGATAGTGGCATTGTTATACTTGAAGCATAAATGGGCAAACATTGAAGGTTTCTCTTTAAAGCATATCACTTACGCCAGTATAAGATTCAGCTGCAATGGGCATTTTGTGCAAAGGTTTCCAGCTCCAGGGCATGAAACACTGCTGATCTGAGTCAAGTTTTTCTGGGTCCATGAGGCATCTCCTCAGAATTTGCCACTTGTCTTGTGAGGGTGCCCAGAGCTCTGAGCAGGACCTGCCCTGTGGAGAATGGCCCTAGAGAGACTGCAGCCTGCTTCCTTCAATGTTCCGAGGCTATCCACTCAGGCTGCCCCTGCCCACGTTCCTAATGTAAACAATGGCCTTTGTGATTAGTTCAGTTGAGGAAATAAAAGTAACTTCGAGATCACATAGTGACCAAGTTCTGAAATGTGGACCTGGCCCATCTGTCTGATTGCAGAGTGTTGAACCCCTGTCTTCTTCCTCAGCTGGCATCCAAACACCTAATAAATAGGTTTGGTGCCCAGAAGGATGCAGCCTCCCTGTGTGCAGCTGAGCTGGCAAACCTCCACCTATTTCACATGAACGCACATCCCAGACTTTATCATTCAGGAAGCATTTTATACCTCCTGACTCTTCTCTCCTTCATCCTTTGGAATCCTCAGGTACTGGGTTGGAAGTCAGTATTCCAGGGTGTTTATAAACGGATCTTAATACCTTATAATACTATTACTTACTCCATAGCAAGATCCACTCTGCACCTGAGGACTGTGGTAGAATTTCTAGTGATAGGAACAGCACCATGGATCAAATCATTCTACAATGGACTCAAAAAATCTCTTTAAATAGAGAAGTTGGACAAGAGCTTTGTAGCAAGATCAATAGGTCTTTGCTGGAGTGTTGGTCTTTTTTGCTGTTGTTGTTAATAAATAAGATTATTTATTATAACTTTGGTATCATCTTGGCATGGAATTTAGTCTTATATAAAACGCTCATTACAGGGCACTCATCATGTTTCAGTGAACTTTTCAGCATTTGTGGTTTATAAGTCAAGGCAGCAATAATTGTACCGTTGCTGGACCGATTCCCTTGCAAAGAGGCTCTGGGCCCAGCCATTAGGTATTTTCTGGATGTGACTCCAGGCCTGGAGCAATAGCCATCCTGTCCTTGGGCTGAAGAGCGCCTCAGAACAGGTGAGGGGGGCCGGCTGTGGTGAGGAAGAAGCACCTCGATTCTGCTTAGCATCCTGCACTTAGCAAAGATGTGGTTATTTCTGTCTGCAGCCATCATCTTGACTGACAACATTCTTCCCCTTCAAAGTGGGGAGCTAGCACAGAGACACAACACGAGCCGATCCCCAGCCGATCCCCTTCCAGCAGGGATGAAAGCAGACAGAAGCCGAAGGCAGATCAAGCGAGCCTTGCCTTTTCCTTGCTAGGAGGTTATTCTGTGGATTTGGCACAAGGACTGATCTGGGAGAGAAGGCAAAGTCTATGGATCTGTTGCCTTTTCTCCTCTAAGCTAGCTAGTGCCTTGTTTTGCTGTGAGCCTGCCCCTGTGGGAAAATTGCGAGAGTGTAAAGTTTCCCTCTTTGTCCCCAGAGCCCTTCATTTACCAGGGAGCCAAGCTGGGAACAGAGCAGCCTCTCACACAGCTCATGAATGACTCCATTTTCTCTGGGAAGCCTCTGCCTGCCCATTGTCTGACTGGCATGCCCTCTCGTAGAGGTGCTCGCTGCCACCCCAGCTGTTATGCAACGCCTGTGCAGGGAGCATTGCATAAGAGGGAGGTAGACCAGAGCCCGAGAGAAAAAAGCCAGAAGCTAACTGAGACCAAAATGTCTTCCTGGAGCAGGCGAAGCCAAAGGCGAGCCGTGTGTCAGCTCTGTGCCTCTGGCTGGCTTGCCTGAGTGATGAACTTCGATTGCTGGCACACGGAGCCCGTGGTTGGCTCTAATGGAGGCTTCTGTTTATATCTGTGAGACGGGACATGCTGTACCCTCGTGCTCATGCAAGTGAGGCTGCCACCTCAGTCCTCCCACAAGACGCTAACACAAAATCCTACCCCTTCCCCCTTGTGGCTTAGAAGGGAAGGACTTCCTTGGCTTCCACTTTCTATGCCTCCCTGCCCTGCCATAGCACTGGCTCAGTGAGCCTCCCTGTTCTGCTTAGAGAATCACTCATGCCCTTGCCTGTGACAATTTCCAGGTGGCCCTGACTCTTCGTCGGAGTTCAGCATAGAGAGGCAGCCACCGTTTGGTGTCCACCACACTTGCAGCTGCTGGACGCCATGTTCTGGACCTCAGTGTTCCTTCGGTCACACTACCCATATGGTGATGAGATGAAGGAAGGGGGAAGTGGGACGTGTCATTCTTTCTCCGTCTGCTCCAGTGTTTCCCCCAAGCTTGTGCTGCCGAATATCAGCCCTGTTGCCATGGGACAGTATGGCAAATAAAATAAGGTTCCGGGCCATCGTGAGGTCGTAGTGCAACGCATTACTCACGGATGTGTGGTGACGCTCGTGTAAACAAACCGACTGCAGCACCAGTTGTATAAAGCATAGCACATCCAATGATGTACAGTGCATGATGCTTGATAATGATCATGAATGACTGTGCTGCTGTTTATGCATTTACTATATTATATTTTTGTTCTTATGTTATTTTTTAAATTTATCTTTATTAATTGTTAAATTTATTGGGGGGACATTGGTTAGTAAAAATGACATAGGTTCCAGGTATACAGTTCTACATTATATCATCTACGTATGGCATGATGTGCTCACCACCCAGAGTCAGTTCTCTTCTATCACCATGTATTTAATGCCCCGTCTCTGCTCCCCAACCCCCTGCCCCCTTCCCCTCAGGTATGTTTCTATTAGAGTACTGTCTTTCCCCTTAGGAAAAGAGTTTGCTGTAAAAGAGTGTGCTCTGTTGGCAGGCAGAAGCTTCCTACTTGTGTTTACCACGTCTCTGAATTGCATCATTTTCTCTTGTGCGTGATTTAATCTCGGGTTGTTTTGCACAGTAACAGGTTGTGCAGGCTTGCAGCCTGGAGTAATAGGCTAGACCACCTAGCCTGGGTGTGTCGCAGGCTACATGGTCGAGGTTTGTGTGAGTGCGCTTCATGATCTTCACACAATGACTCAACTGCCTACTGATACAGTTCTTGGAATGTACCCACGTCATTAAGTGCTGCGGGACTGTGATTACAAGGAAAAGAGAAGAATGAGGGCACAGGCAGACCCAAGATGAAGGCTTCCTGGTCCTCATGAAGGAAGAGGCTGCAGGAAGTCCCTCTGTCTGCAGCCCTGGCAATGCGTCCAGCCCACCGTGGGCCATGGCACAGTGGGCTGCTGTCTCTGCAGCCCACTCAGCCCTCCCCCCACTCTGTTTGCTCACCCTGGATCTTTGAACTGTCGACATAGGAGACTGTCTAGTAATAGGTTCTTCTGACTCCTCCTGGTCATAAATACCCATGAAAACAAAACAGAACCTTATGTCGCTGGGGCTTAGGAGTCTGAAAAGTTACCTAGATCTGAATCCAGGTTCTTCCACTTATTGGCCATAAGATTTTTAGAAATTTCTTATACCTATCAGAACCTCATTCTCCTCCCTAGAAAATGAGGATGGTAGGACCTGCCGTATAGAGTTGTGAGAATTTGATGAGCGTGAAAAGGTTCAGCCCAGAGCCAGGCATTCAGCCAGTGCTGCGCACGTGGCTGCGGTTATTCATTGCTCTCCCCTGTCGGCTCTCAGCCCTGCTCGCTACCTCCATTTGAGCACACACTCCTCCAGGTGTGCCTTTCTTCTCCCTCTGCTGGGTTAGGCCCATGAGACCCAGCTGGCAGGAACCCTGGTCCAGATAACCTGTGCCTCGGGGGACTTCTCTTTTCTCATCTGTCCCCTCATTGCTACAGCCTCCAGTAGCTCTATAGAGTCACCTATTTGCCACTTCTTTGTCTCCCTGAGCCTCCCCACCTCCCCACCCCCTCCCCCACAGGAAAGGGTATCCCTGTGTTAGCAGACTGTTTTGTAGTTTACAAAATTCTTTCTAATATCTCATCTCACTTAATCCTCACAAAAAAGCTCTCTGCAGGATATCTTTCTACAGATGAGGAAAAAAGTGGCTCAATGACTGGTTTTAGGCTCCATAGCTGCCAAACATCAGAGGCTGGATTTGAACACAGGTTTGGCTTAGATGCAGCGCTCTTTCTCCCTATCTCACTGCAGCGGCCACCTGGGTGACTCTGATGCAGGGGTCTCCAAACTTTTCAGCCCCCTGCATTAACTATCAAATAGCAGTTTGGGGGCCGACTACACACTCGAGGTCCAAATAAAAAAGAATCAAAACATAGATGTTGTTTTTAATTATTTATTTAATATTATTTTATTCAGATAAAAAGGTCTCCACAGGCCGGATAAGAGGGCCTCGATGTAGTTTGGAGACCCCTGCCTGAAGCATAATGGAGGCAGAAGCCTAACCTCCTGCCTGCTCAGGACCTTATCCTTGACATTCCCTTTCTACTCCCACTTCTATCCCACAGCAATAGAAGGGCAAAGAAAGAGAGGACATGGAGCAAAGATAGATACAGGGAGAACAGTAGCCCAACTGACGCTCCAACTGCGTGCCCTGCTCCCTGACCCAAGGGTTCCCAGACTCCCCTTTCCAGCAGAGGGGCACGCGGAATGCCTGCGCTCACACTCAGTAGCAGTGAACAAAGATAGTCAATGAGACATGCAGAAGAACATTCTGATTGGCATACTTGAGAGTTCAGTATAAGGAATGTTACATTGTCAATGATAAAGTACCTCAAAACCCTGTAGGAGGGCTTGTTTAGTCTTTGCTCTGTTGAGAAGACCACACACACACACACACACACACACACACACACACACACCTACCTCTATGGTACTAAAGTAAAGAACAAATGGTGGGCCTCCTTTTTCGATTGTTCTTTATATCACTTCCTAGAACAAATCCATGAAACCTAGGCTAAATCATCTAAGGGTCTAGGATGCCTCTGTCCTTGTAAATGGCAGAGACTATAGATATGAGTCCCTCGAAAGGGGCAAAGCATGTGGGGAGCAGAAGGCCTTGAAAAGACACAGGAATTTCAGGCAGCACCATGGACAGTCACCCACCCTTCTCATCCTCATTGAGCCCAGATGCCGTAGGAATAACAGAAGTGGCAACTGAGAGGGACCCGTCTTCCTTCTCTGCGGGAAGAGGCATGTGCTAGGAAAGGCTCTTGTGTTTTCCTACAGGGCAGTGAACACAGTCGGGGAACCAGGACTGTGATACACGAAACAGAAAAGAATGGTAGTCTCTTGCTTTCCTGTATGGAGTGTCCAGGAGTAGCCTCTCACACCCTCCTCTTCCTTCTGGTCCACTTTAATTCCTTTCTCCAATGGGCCCAACGGGCCTTGGGAAAGTATCTCTGGTGTTCTTTTCACCAGAGACCTCAGCACAAAGAGTTTAAAACCCTCTGACATGCCATTCCATTCTGCCATCTCAGGGCATATCTAGAATCTCAAGTTTCCACCTTTACAGAAAAGGCATCAAGTCAGAGCTCTGTGTCTGAACTCTGGTGGTGGTGGTGGTGGTGGTGGTGAAGAGGCGGTGGGTGTTCTGCCTACATAAACCTTCATGACAAGCCCCTCCAAACCCAGTGGCTTAGAATAACAAGATTCATTTTGCTCATAAATTGGCCATTTGGGCAAGACATAAAGGGAACATTTTGATCTACCTTATGTCAGCTGGGGCAGCTCACACGATGAGAACTAGAATCCTCTGAAGGCTCCTTCCTTACATGTCTGTCACTTGGCTGAAAGAGCCAGGGTTCCTTGCGAATCTCTATCTCCATGTGACGTTTCTACAGAGCCTCTCTAGCATGCAGTTTCAGGGTGGGTGGGTTTCTCATAGGTCAACTCAAGTTCCCAGAGTGTGAATTACCTTCCAGAACCTAACCTCAGAAGTCACCTAGTGTCACTTCTACCACATTATAGCCCTTGAGGCAGTCACCAAACCCACCCAGGTTTGAGGGAAAGGGATTTAGGTTTTACTTCTTGATGGCGGGGGGGGGGGGGGGGGGGGG
>PVKE010030135.1:0-19810 GCA_004027555.1 Craseonycteris thonglongyai
GTGTAAATGTACCACATCTTCTTTATCCAGTCGTCTATCGAAGGGCATTTTGGTTGTTTCCATGTTCTGGCCACTGTGAACAGTGCTGCGATGAACATGCGGGTACAAACATCTTTAAAGATTAAGGTTTTCAGGTTTTTTGGGTAGATGCCCAGTAGAGGGATGGCTGGGTCATATGGTAATTCCATTCCTAATTTTTAAAAATTAATTGCATGTGAATATTGGAACTTTTCTCATTAAGTAACTTCACTTGCTACTATGTCCTTCTACTTTAGATCAGGACAAGTTGTTTTTTTTTATTATCTTCAATTTTTCTCAAAATTTTTTTACATAGCATTTATTTTGGTTGTTCTCTTTTTTTCTTATATAAATTTGTTTTACATACTTAAAATTTTTAATTGGAAGAATTTTTAGAACTTTTATTCTAACGTATCTTACTATTCTTAACGTATTCTTACTATTTCTAATCTGGGACCCTGCCTCCACTGTAGTTGTGATTTTAATCCATCTCATGTATATTTGAGCTTTATATTTTTACTTTTAGTTGTTGTTTTACCTTTTGTAAAAATAATTATTATGAAACTTTGCAATTTTGTTACTACTTCAAATGAGAGATAGCTAAGATTTTTTTCCTAATCCTTTAATTTAAACAGAACCTTTAAATCTCTTGCAAAAAATTTAAGATTATGTCTGCATATGTTAATCTTTCTACTAGACAATACCAATAACAAGCATGATATATAAACAATGGGTTTGTTATATCACATTCATAGCTTTATTTTGGCATCAAAAGCAATGCAAAATACATGTGATTTTATCTTTGTATGCTATCTAATTAACCTGCAGGTTGACATCGCTTTCTTGCATTTAGGCAGAAATAGGATGGAAATTTGACATACATTTGAACTAGTATCATAAATGGATCAAACTGAATAAATCCATATCTTAAGAAAGTTTGAAGAAACTCAGGAAATGTGACACTGACTTCAAAAATTTCATAGCTGCCAGAAAGATGATTAAGTCTACTATTCCTGTGTTGCGCTAAGAAATATAAAGTCAGATGGTGCAAACCGAAAAGTGATATTTTTAAAATTCAGAGCATGCCAAACAAAGTAAGTGTAGTCAGCAGAAGCTGTATAAATATAAGAGATATGTAGGAGAATCCAAGCACAGGCATAGGGCGCAGGAACTGACTCTGAAGAACATTGATGTTTATCCTAACCATGAACTTCTGTGATTCTTCTTTTCTTCCCTGCTTCAATTCCAGTTTGTACAACAGGAACAAATCTCATGGATCTGGTATAGACAAAAATGACTAAGAGACTCTGAGATGCAAAAGATACTTTTTCTGTTTCAAATACTTGCATTGATTAAATTATAATTTACATACATTTATATTAATAACTCATGAGAAGTCCATACAAAACTTGTACATGAATCTTCACAGACTTTTTATTCATTATTGCTAACAATTCAAAGCAACTAAGTTATCCTTCACTAGGTAACTGGATAAAGAAACTTTGGTACCTCAATATAATGGAATATTACTCAGTGATAAAAAGAAATGAGCTATTGAGCCACAAAAAAAAAACCATGGATGAATCTTAAAAGCGTATTGTTAAGTGAAGAAGCCTGTCTGAAAAGGCTATACACTTTATGATTCTAACTATATAACATCCTGGGAAAAGTATAACTTTAGACAGGAAAAAGATCAATGGTTTCTGGTGGAGAAGGGGTGGTAAGGGAGAATGAGGGAGGGTTTTTAGAACAGTGAAGCTACACTATATGATACAGTAATTATGATGCATGTTATTATACATGTGTCAAAGCTCAGAGAATGCAAAACATAAAGAGTGAGCCATAATGTAAACTATGGATTTAGTTAATAATGTATCAATATTGGTTCACCATGTATCACAAACATACCACATCAATGCAAGATGTTAATAATAGGGGAAACTTTGAGCAGTGAACTGAAAAGGAGTATCCAGGACTTCATGTACTTTCTGCTCTATTTTTCTGTAAACCTAAAAAGGCTCTACAAATAAAGTTTATCAATTTAAAAATATGTATAACTACTTAAATACTTTCAGAAATGGTAGAGATACCTTTAAACACAATACAATGAAAGTGATCAATGCAGTATTAAGTGGAGACCTTTGTTTTAAAAAATAAAAAGACAAAAATTCTCTACTAACCTGGGCGCTTTTTATTTTTTTCTCTTAACTAAAAAAAAAAAATTATAGGATAAATTTTACTGAAGCTCCGTGCTGATACCTTAGGGTTTAATCTTATACAAGTTTGTTTTATGGTTTGCCATGCTCAGTACAGCTAGCTAGGATTATTCGCTTTTTATTGAGATGTGTTGTTTGACTAACTTTGTCACTTTTAAAAAAAATACAAGGCTTTGGGTATTTTTTGTTTTCTCCTGAATCTAGATTTTATTTTCATGTGGAAAACTCTTAATTGATGCAATCTGTATCCAGTCTCTTATATACAGGGCTGTCCAGAAAGTATCCAGTTATGTAATATGAAAAATAGAGGCATTTATGCTTATATTTTTTTCTGGACAGCACTGGTACACACACACACACACACACACACACACACACACACTACGTTGGCAGCTATGCATGCACATATTGTCCATAGAATCAGCCATGAACTACCGGTACTTAGAAACTGCATTATGGCCTAATAGATATCTGTGAGCTTCTTTGCAAGGTATTTTTAATTGTGCATTCGAATCTACCTGAGGCATGTCCTTTTTAAAATTTTTATTGCAATTATTGAAGTGACATTGGTTAATAAAATTATATAGGTTTCAAGTGTGCAATTCTATAATTCATCATCTATATATTGTATTGTGTATTTACAGAGTCAGTTCTCCTTCCATCACCCTTTATTTGCCCCCCTCTCCCCTCTACCACTTCCCTCCCCCTTTACCCTCTGGTAACCACTGTTGTTTGTGTCTATGAATTTTGTTTCTTTTTTGTTTGTTGTCTTGTTCCTTTATTGCTTTCAGTTTTATATCCCACATATGCCTGTCTTTTAAAATGCTGGCAATCTTTTCTGCCTCCAGCTAACTTATGTGTGGCAATAGTGGATATAATATTCTTAATCTGGGACATTTCTGTTTTTGCCTCTGGCTATAGATCATGATGATTTTTAGAGTTCTGTTCAACCCAAGTCAGGATTCAAATGGAAATTTCTGTTTTTTTTGAAAACCTAAAAGACAATTCCTTCTAAAATGTAGGCTTGAAACTTTTGGCATCAGTGTATTGTACATAACTTTCAGGCCTAGCCATCAAATACACGGATAAGTTTCTCACTTTTGGGGGTGAGGAGAAGCATTCTTTTTATTCTGGTGAATCTCTACTACCTAGAACAATCTCAGTTCTCAATACAAACTGTAAAACCCACCAAATTATTTTTTTATATTCTATAGCCTAATTAATTAAATATATTCACAAACATCAATGGAAAATTATCTGTATATATGACTTGCTACTTTAAAATAAGCTGCTATTCCTTGGAAGAATAGCTTAAGGGCCTAAAAAATGTTTAAAAAAAAAGAAGTAGGATATTTATTTCATTTTGTTTTATTGTTTTATTTTTTTGTTAAATTTATTAGGGTGACATTGGTTAGTAAAAATTATATAGGTTCTAGGTGTATAATTCTATAGTACCTCATCTATGTATTGTATTATGTGTTAATATCTTATTTTGTAAACAACTGTTCTAGATATTGATTGTGTTGAGTGTTCTATGACTTCAAAGTCTACTAGAGTCACCTGCAAGACTTGTTTAAACAAATTGCTGAGCCCTACACCCAAGTGTCTGATCTAGTACGCCTGGTGCAACCTGAATATTTACATTTCTGACAATTTCTCAGGTGGGGCATTTGATTTGGGGCCTTACAATGGTGTATTAGAAAGGGCATAGTCTTTTGTGACAATATGGGTGGATTTTGAGATTATCATGCTAAGCAAAATAAGTCAGACAGAAAATGTCAAGAACCATATGATCTCATTCATATATGGGATATAAAAATGAAAGCAACAAAGAAACAAGACAAACAAACAAATAATCAAAAACTCAGACACAGAGACAGTTTAATGATTACCAGAAGGTAAGGGGGAGGGGGTGTTAGAGAAGGGAGGAGTTCAGTATATGGTGATGAAAAGAGAACTGACTCTGTGTAGTGAGCACAGATGATGCATTATAGAATGGTACACTTGAAACCCATAAAATTTTACTAACCAGTGTCACTTCCAATAAATTTAATTAAAAAAAATAAAAATAAGAGTATAATAACAAATGGAGGTGATACCAGGATGGCTCAGAGAGTTGAGTGCTTGTCTTCCAGCCCCAGGATCTGAGGATCGAATCCCGGCCTTGGCCTGTGCAGACCCATATGTTGAACTGGGGTGTGTCCCCAGTTCAGTTCTCACCAAGGTGTGCTTCCCATGTAGGAGGATCCCAGCTCACAGGGGCTTGCCTCCCATGCTGAAGGCCCTGGCCATTTCCTGCTCTATGCAGCCCGGCACCCGCCTATATGAAATTGATGATTTGCAACTATGGAGATTACTTTGGGCCCTCCCCCTTCTATATGTGTCTCTCTGTCTCTCTCTGTCTCTCTCTCTCTCTCTGTAGAAAACAAACAAACAAAAACACAAAAGAATATATTCTTAAGAAGCAGGCAGAATTGAGTTTCATTCCTTACTCTACATCAAACTATATCATCTTGAATAAATAACTTAATATCTTTGAACTTTAGTTACCTCATTCAGAAAATGGTGAAAATAAATCTCTGGTTCTGCAAATAGTTCCTTGGATCTCTTTGGTACATCCTGATAAGTTTATTCTTATATTCTACCAGCAGTAATTGAGCATGAGTTATATTCTATAGACTGAAAGCAATTTAGTGTAGGATAAGATAGTCCTTTACTTGTAGGAATTTCTAGCCTTAAATAATTGAGAAGTAATTACAGCCCACTGTTGTTTAATGTACACCCTAAATGGTACTAGATGGCTTTACATTAGGGGTATTTTGGTGGAGATGTAATCTACCAGCTTCTGCACTCAGAATTTGTGATCATCCTTCTTCTCTTATTTATTCAAAGGTCTGTGACTCTTTACTAATTTGTGTACATGAAAAAAAAATTGAATCTTTTCTCCCCAGAGATACATGAACTATTGTGGGCCTACCTATATTGAATTAATAAGGTACTGAATACCTTGACCAGGATATGTCTGATCTTTCTTGTTAAAAAGAAAACAAACAAACAAACAAACTCTTTATTGAGATATAATTTACATATCATGCAATTCACTTATTAAAATTATAAGTAACTCAGTGGTTTTTAGTATATTTGCAGAATTGTGCATATATCCCAATCTAAATTTAGAATATTTGCATCGTTCCAAAATGAGAATTCATATCCATTAGCAGTCAGTCACTCCTCATTCATCACACTCCCAACCTTAGGCAACCACTAATTCGCTTTCTGTCTCTAAAGTTTTGCCCATTTTATATAAGTTGAACCATATAATATTGGTCTTCTGTGATGGACTGCCTTTGCTTAGCATAATGTTATCAGTTTATTCATGTTGTAACATATATACTTTATCCCTTCTTTATTATCAATGAATATTTCATTGTATGAATGTACCACATTTTGCTTATCCATTTATCAGTTCATGGGTATTTGAGTTGTTTCACCTTTTTGGCTATTACAAATAATACTTTTGACATGTGCAAACAAGTCTTTGTGTTTTTATTTCTTTCCTAAGAGTGGAAAGAAATGGGTGATATGGTGATTCTAAAATAAACATTTTGTGAAACCATTAAATTGTTTTCCAGAGTGGCTGTTCCATTTTAAATTTCCACTAGCAATGAATGGGGATTTCAATAATTGTCTATATTGTTGATTATAGTCATCCTCATGGCTGTAAAATAAATCTCATTGTGATTTTGATTTTCATGTCCCTAATGAAAAATGACATTGAGTGTTATTTTATCTGCTTAACAACCACTTGTATATTTTCTTTATAGAAATGTCCACTCAAGTCCTATATAATTATTATTTTTGGCCAGAGTTAAACATTTTATCTTTTATCTGCTTTTTTTTTTAAGAAAAATAACAAGACTCATTTTTATTTTATTATTTAATATTTTTCTTTTTAAAAATTTTATTGTGAGCTAATACTTTAGCTGTACTAAAAGTAATGTGTTAATTTTATTTTCTGGTAAGTAAACTAAAATATATATATATTTTTCCAAATACTATAGATGGCATCTATAGAATTTTCTCAATTCCAACCACTTTTAAAAATCTCTAATTTTTGTTTCAGTTTTCTTTATAACCCAAGCTATTTAGATGATATACTATGTACACTTAATTTCTAAATTTATTAGTTTTGCTATTTTTATACTGTTATTTTCATGTTATTTTATGTTGTTGTTCTAGAACTTTTCTACTTGCTTCCCTCTTTGTGTGATTTAGTGAGTTGTATGTGTCACTTATCAGTATAATATATGTGTGTATATAAATTTTTCTTGAGCATCAGAATATATTTTATTTTTATTTGATAAAAAGTCCCAAATATAAAATATCTCCTATAAAACTTTTATTTGACTTCTTTTTATATTTATTACATTATATCTACTTCATATATCAATTTCTAATGTATTAAAACTCTCACCTTATAATTGTGGTTGTGTCATAAAACTTCTATGAAATATTCATGTCTATTTCTGATTTCCTATATTCATTAAACAAGATATCCCTTTAAATAGGATGTCATGTTGATAAAGAGTATGTGAAATTTATGCTCACTTTTCTAGTGTCTAGTGGTAGAAATACAAATCACTTTCAACCCTCTCTTTAGACCAGGAAACAATTATTTGTGTGTTTTCTCATGTATTTCAAATGTAAAGTATGAAAACATCACATCAGCAAAAACTACCTCAGTCCTTGTTATTCAGCAAGTTTCACTGTTGAAAACACAAACCAATTTACAAAAGCTGGATCAACATATCCACCTGGGAAATCTGAGATTCAAGGTTAAAGAGACAATTATAATGGAAAAGTAGCCCTGACCAACCAACTTTCAGTGATGAGGAAAAATTCTAAAATAATATTACCTTGAAGAAAGAAAGATGGGCCTAGGACACTGACTCAGCTTTAATACAAAGGATTATTTGTGACAAGTGGCAACAAGGCGTTGAGAGCATATTGCAGGGTATCTGACTTAGGGTGGAGAGAGTGTGTATGTGTGGGAGGATCTTTTTTTGATAAAGTTGAAGTTAGGAAACAAAAAGTCCCATTTAACTGGCAGTTTTATTTCCAGCATCACAGAATTAATGTGCAATCCCTATCACAACTAGCTAGCAATGCTGAGCAAAATAATAACACCAAAGCCAACAAAATAAATATGACTGATGTTGAAAGAAAAATGTGAAATCCTTTTACAGTGAAAATAAAGCAGAATCTTAAACCCTGTTTGTAAGGTGATGTCGAAAGGATATGGAGAAATATCACAAGTGCAATAAATTTGGGTTTTACCATCCACAAGCTGAAAAAGCTATGATAATTGGGCCTTTGAAAGGGGCAGAGAATCTTCAAGGGAGGTAAAACCAACAAATAAAAAAGTGACAAAGAAGCTTTAATCTTTCCTAAGTTTGTAGGTGACTAGAGACACTGGCATGGAGTCTTAATTTAATATCAACACACTGATTTTTTTTTTTCTGGCAGAATAGGTAAATGTTGGGGAAGCTGGGATGGCTCAGTGGGTTAAGCGCTCACTTTGCAGCACCAGGGATGAGGATCGAATCCCGGCCCAGCCTGTGAGGACCCATATGCTGAACTAGGGAGTGCCCCCAGTTCAGTTCTCTCTCTATCTCTCTCTGTCTCTCTCTGTCTCTCTCTGTCTCTCTCTCTGTGTCAAAACCAATAAACAAACAACGAACCAAACAAACAAAAACTAGAATAGGTAAATGTTGTTCTTGCCTCCTCTTATGACCACATCAAAATTTTAACTAAACTACAGAACCAGTATCATTGAGAATCGCTTGAAGTCCAGCTACAGAGAATTCCTACAATGAAGGACCTACAAAAGGAGCCACTTTGAGACTTAGAGAAAGCAGAGATGTGGGAGGGGCTAGTCCCACACTTGGCATCTAAAAATTGGGAGGACTATTTTGGCTGGAGAGTTCCCCAACGAGAAGCAAAGGGTCCCAGCCCCACACCAGAGTCCCCAGAATTGCAGTGCCGGAAAGAGAAGTCCTCATGACTTCTGGCTGTGTAAAGCAAGGGACATTGGCTGATAGAGCCAGGGCTGCTGGAGTCCCAGGCTCCGCTCTTAAAGGGCGTATGCGTGGACTTCCCCATTGACAGACTGGCTCTTCTTGAGCTCCAGCACTGGGGCAGCATCTTGAAAGGTGCCAGGTGCCTATGGTAAGAAACTGAATTGTTTGGTTTGAGGTGAAGGGCTAGAGGGGTATCTTTTTCCAGAGAGAAGTGGTGGCAACAGGCATCGTTTCTCTATGGAGTACCATCCCCTGACCCCCAGCAGTGTGCAGACATTGGTCGCCACCATATCTGAATCTCTAGAAACTTGGCTGACACTTTTCCCACCACCCTTGTGATCCCCTAAGGCCCTGTCCCACCAAATTTGCAGGGCTGCCCAAGCCTCCGCCTTTGGCATTGCCATACAAACAGCCTGACTTGGTTCATGCCGTGGACAGTCCTAAAAACTAGCAGAAACTCACAATCACCAAACACAGTATCACACACAAAGATGAAATCAAAAACCACTCTCTAGGAGTTCTGCATAATAGAGTGCCAATTAGATTCCTATAAAGCAGGGGTGTGAAACTCAATTAAAACTCCGGCCGTTTGGCGCAACAGGCAAGATTCACGCGGGCCACATCACGTTTACAAACGTCGCCAGGGCTGAGTCAGCGCGTTTATACACGCCCACAGGCCCCAGGAAAGGCACTGGGCCACGTGTATACTCGTCTTCAGTAGTTAAAGGGTTAACGAGGAAATTGTGTGTACGGTATTGCCTCCATCTCCCCTAAGCGCTATTTTCTTCATAACAATTTTTTCTATTTTCATTTTATTTTAGAGCATCATGGGCCACAAAAAATTACCTCGGGGGCCTCATGTGGCCCATAGGCCACCAGGTTGACATCCCTGCTATAAAGGGACCAGCACTAGAAAAGAGATTAAAACTAAGAATACCCACATTGTGAGTGACTAGAGGCATTTGAAAGGCACAATAAAATAAATACCGTATTTTTCGCTCTATACGTCGCACTTTTCCCCCCCAAAAAGTGGAGGGAAAAGTGTGTGCGTCTTATGGAGTGAATACTGCAAAGAAGAGTGCACGTTGGGGAATTTAATGATGCCGTGGGGAAGCCTGCAGCCAGATCAGAAAGCAGGGACTGCATGGAAGGAGAGCAGGTCCAGGCAGGTCAGGTGCTTCTTATGGAGCGAAAAATACGGTATGTTGAAAGGATTAAATAGATAAAGCAAGGTTCAGGAAAAATAGAAACTAAGAACAGTTGTACTTTAAATAAAATAAAATTCTAGAAATAAAGTTATAGCTCTTGATATAAAAAAACGAATGAATGTAAAACATCAGATTAGACCCATTTGAAGAATAATTTAATGAACTGAAAGGTGGATCTGAGAAAATTATCTACAATACAGCACAGAAATGGAAAAAGAAATTATGAGAGGTAAGATAAGATATATAAAGAAGAGGTTATGAACATATTGAAGAATCAATCTACAAAAAAATGTACAAAACTATCATAGAAAAAAGTTTAAAATTTTACAAAGTACATAAAAGAAAACCTGTATTAATAAAGATATATCTCATTTCATGAATGACTTGATCTCTTAAAGATATCACATCTTAATAAACATCTAAATGTGTTTTTTTACAGAGTTTAATAGACTGATCTTCAATTCAGAGTCAAGTAAATTTTGAGAGCAGTATGAAGTTTTCAGAGTAGAATAAGGTGGTAGGTAATTAGAGAGATATAGCTGTATCATGTATTCAAATGAGTCATGAAGTTATATTAATTAGAACAGGGTAACAGGCAGAAAAGTGAATTTAGACAAACAGAATGAATAGAGGGCCCAGAAGTAAACCTTTATGGGAACTTGATATATAACAAATCATAGTTTATAAAACAGTAAATAAATGACTGACTACTCTAAGAGTTGACAAATTTCTTCTCAAAGGACCAGACAGTAACTATTTTACATATTATGGGACACATACTCTTGGTCACAACTAATCAAATCTGATATTGTAGCACAAAATTAGCAAAATGTAATGTGTAAAGAAATGTGAGAAACTGTTTTCCAGTAAAAACTTTATATAAAATAGGCAACTGACTCATAGGCCAATTTGCCAGTCTCTGATCTTTTAAATTAATTGCTTTCAAATATATGACACTTTGATTTGGAAAATTATGACATCAGATCCCTAGCTCATGCTGCACAGACAATAATTTTTAAATGGACTAGTACTCTAAGTATGAAAAGAACACCTTTAGAATTCTTGGAAATATAGGAGGATATCATGACAAACTAAAGTTTCCTAAGAAACAACCAGACAAATTAAAATAAAAAATGTTGATAAATTTCCATTGTATTTTTAAATTTCTACATGTTTAAATATACTACATGAGCTAAGTTTTAAAATAGGTAACTGTTTGAAAGATAATGTTTACAATGTATGTAACCAGCCAAGGATCAGTTAAAAGAATGCTTACAAGAACAAGTACAGATCAATACGACTAAAATAAAATAAAATGGACAAGTAACATCTTGAGTCGATTTAAGAAGAAAAAATGCAAATGACAAATACCATGTGAAAATATGCTTAAACTCTAGTAATTGGATAAGTGAAATTTGAAATGTGAGATTCTATTTCATAGTCATCAGTATCATGAATATGAGTAGGTAGAAAGTCAAATATTGCTATTTAAATATAAATGCTTACAGCCATGTTTGAAAGCGAGTTACCAATGTTTCATAATGTTGAAGTTGTGCATACATTAATACCCAGTAATTTCAAGCATGTACTTTGGAAAAACTCTTACATACGTGCATATGAAGACATATAAGGATTTTACTGTAGCATTGTCTATAGTAGCAAAAAAACAAAAAGACAAGAAAAAATACGCATTAATAGAGGAAAATAAATACTTCCAGTGTCAGAAACTACATTATTTTCACACATACTAATATTTATGTTTATCAAAATTATAACATTGAGTAAAAACTTTTCCTAGAGCTGTAAGTATAATATGTATGTTACAATGAAAAATGCAGAAAACAATGCCATACATTGCTGATTTAGTGAGAGAGAAAAAGAGAATAAACGGATAAGAAAGATTTATGGATTTGCAGACTCGTACAGAAAGAATAACAAAAAATTTCACCATAGTGAATGCCTCTTGTGAAGGAAAGAGAAAACAAATTTGGAAAGTAATTCAATATGAACATTAACTATAACTATAATATTATACTAAAAAAAGTGACATTAAGCAATTTTGACAATGACAACTTTATTATATATGAATGGTGGGTACCACTGACATCATAGCCATATCATAATCATGCAGTTTTGTCCAAGCTTGAATAATTTAATAATTGTTAAACAAAGAAAAAAGGGTACACAAACACATACACATACATGTTAATATGTGTATATATTCACACACATGTACACGTACCTACACAGATGAAAAGAGGGAGAATGAGTGATAGAGGTTGAATTATTCAAGCAAAATTGTTCAAATAAAATAAATTAAATTTTATGGCTACTGGTACATGATAAGGTTTGAAATATTAGTAGGTAGGTAATGGATCATACAGAGCATTATGAAGCAAAAGAGAATCCCGTTGAAAGTTTTAACTTGAGGTGGAAGAGAAGACAGTTAATAATAAATTTTGTTTTATTATTATTTATTACATTTATTGGGTGACATTGGTAAAATTAGGTTTCAAGTGTACATTTCTATAATATATCATCTATATATTGCATTGTGTGTTCACCACTCAGTCAGTTCTCTTTTCATCACCATATATTTGACACCCCACCACCACCTTTCTCTCCACTCTTACACTCTGATATCCACAAACTGCTGTGTCTATAACTTTAATTTTTTTTTTGACAGAGAGAGAGAGAGAGAGAGAGAGAGAGAGAGAGAAAGAGAGAGAACCAAACTGGGGGAGCTCCCAGTTCAGCACATGGTTCCGCAAGGACTGGGGCCGGGATTCGATCCCCTGTCCCCGGTGCTGCAAAGTGAGCGCTTAACCCACTGAGCCATCCCGGCTTCCCCGGTGTGTGTATAACTTTTTGTTTGTTTGTCCTGTTCATTTGGTACTTCCAGTTTTATATCTCACTTATGCATGAAGTCATATGGTTCTTGATTTTTCTGTCTTATTTTGCTTAGCAAATTCCATCCATGTTCTCGCACAAGGCAGTATTTCATCTTTATTTATGGCCGAGTAATATTCCATTGTATATATGTACCACATCTTCTTTATTCAATCATCTATCAAATAATACTTTGCTTGTTTCCATGTCTTGGCACTGTGAATAGTACTGCAATGACTATAGGGGTACTTTTATCTTTACAGATAAATATTTTTAGATTTGGGGTATAGATACCCCAAAGAGGGATTTCTGGGTCTTACGGTAACTCTATTCTTAATTCTTTGAAGAACCTCTGTATTGTTTTTCATAGTGGTTGTACCAATTTACATTCCCACCAATAGTGCATGAGGGTTCCTTTTCCTCCACAGCCTCTCCAACACTTGTTATTACATCGTCATTTTGATCAAAACCGTTCTAACACTTGTGAGGGGGTATCTCATTGAGGTTTGATTTTCTTTTTTCTAGTAGGTGAACATATTTTCATATATCTATTGGCCACTTCTATGTCTTCTTGGGAGAAGTGTCTGTTCAGGTCCTGTGCCCATTTTTTTTTAATTGGATTGTTATTTTTTTGTTGTTGAGTTGTACATGATGTTTTATTCTTTGTTGTTTTTTATTTTTTTTTTTATTTTGTATATTAGCCCCTTGTCAGAGATGTTTGCAAATATCTTCTCCCATTTGGTTGGTTGCTTCTTTGTTTTCTTGACAATTTCTTTTGCTGTGTGGAAACTTTTTAGTTTAACATAGTTCTGTTCCTTAATTTTTGCTTTTATGTCTTTTGCCTTTGAGGTCAAATTCATAAATTCCACCCTGAACACAAGGTCCAAAGTTTAGAACCTATGCTTTCTTCTATGCAATTTACTGTTTCAGGTTTTATGTTTAGGTCTTTGATTCATTTTGAGTTAATTTGGTGTATATAATCACAGACTGCATCATTGTTTTGCATGTGGCTTTTCAATTTTTTAGCAGTATTTATTGAAGATGGTTTCCCCCCTCCTCCCCTCCATTTTATGTGTTTGGCTCCTTTGTTAAAAATTACATGCCCATATATATGTGGGCTTATTTCTGGATTCTCAATGCTGTTCTATTGGTCTTTGTATCTGTTTTTCTGCCAATACCATGCTGTTTTGGTTATTGTTGCTTTTTAGTATTAGTTGAAGACAAGAAGTGTGATATCTCCAGCCTTGTTCTTTTTTATAGGATTGTTTTGGCTATTTGGGGTATTTTGAGATTTCATACATATATGATGATTTAAAAAATCTATTTCTTGAAAAAAAATGCCAGTAGAATTTTGATGGGAATGACATTATATCTGTATATTGCTTTGAGTAATATGACTCTTTTAATTATGTTGATTATTCCAACTCATAAACATGAAATATCTTCCCATTTCTTTGTGCTTTCTTCAATTTATTTTTATAATGTCTTATTGTTTTCAGTGCATAGGTTCTTTATATCCCTTGTTAAGTTTATTCCTAGGTATTTTATACTTTCTGTTGCCATTGCAAAGGAATTGTACTTTTTATTTCTTTTTCTGAAATCATATTGTTAGTTATAAGAATGCAATACATTTTTGTACATTGTTTTGTATCCTGCAACTTTACTGTATTCATTAATTGTTCTAATAGTTTTCAATGGAGTGTTTAGGGTTTTTATAGAGAGAATTATGTCATATGCAAAAAGTGATGATTTAACATCTTTATTACCAATTTGGAGTCCTTTTATTTCTTTATTCTCTCCCTGATTGCTCAGGCTAGGACTCCCAATACTATGTTGAATAACAGTGATGACAAGGGGGTGTCCCTGTTTTGTTCTTGATTTTAGAGGAAAAGCTTTCATTATTTTACAATGAAGAATGATTTTAGTTGAAAGGTTGAGGTGTTTTCCTTATATGCTCACTTTATTAAGTGTTTTAATCATAAATCAATGTTATATATTGTCCAAAGCTTTTTCTGCATCTATTGATATAATCATGTGGTTTTTACCTTTTATTTAGCTTATGTGGTGTATCACATTTAGCAATATGTTTATACTGAACCACCCTTTTGCTCGTGGAGTAAACCCCACTTGACCAAGATATATAATCTTTTTTTTTTAAGAATTATTTTTATTTATTTATTTATTTTTGACAGAGAGAGACAGAGAGAGAAGGGGAAGGGCCCAGAGCAGTCTCCATAGTTGATAGCATTAGTTTTCCATATAGTTTCACTCCACAGGTTGGTACGGGGCTGCGCAGGGCAGGGACTGGGCCTGGAGCCTCCTGCATAGGCCCCGGCAAGAACTGAACTTTGGGCATACCCCAGTTCAGCATATGGGTCCGCCTGGGTTGGGGCCGGGATTAAATCCTTGGGCTCCGGGGCTGCAAAGCGAGAGCTTAACCTGCTGAGCCATCCCAGCTTCTCTGATGTATAATCTTTTTAATGTATTGTTGTATTTGATTTGCTAGCATTTTGTTTAGGATTTTTGCATCTGTATTCATCAAAGATATTGGTCTGTAGTTTTCTTTTTTTGTGTATTATCCCTACCAGGCTTTGGTATCAGGGTAATGTTGGCCACATAAAATGAGTTAGGAAAGGTTGCCTCTTGTCAAATTTTTGGAAGAGTTTGAGAAGGACAGATACTAAATTCTCCTTGAATGCTTGGTAGAACTTGCTAGTGATGCTGCCTGGCCCTGGACTTTTGCTTTGGGAGAGGTTTCGTATGATTGTTTCAATTTCCTTACTGTTGATTGGTCTATTTAAAGAAGAACAAATAAAATCCAAAGTCAGCAGAAAAAAGATCTGATAAAAGATCTGATAAAATTTAGAGCAGAACTAAATGAAATACAGAATAATAAATTCTGTTTTAAAAGATTCTACATGATACAATTTAGAGAATATACTGGAAGGTGTAACTGAACATTGTGAGTCAACCACTTAGAGGTCTAGTCCCAAGAAGAAACAATAGCAGCCTGCAGTATTTAGGGCATAATATCAATAAGGACTTGGTGATAAATAAAGGGAAGAAAACGGAAGTATCAAAATAATTCTAGATATGTGATCTATGCTGTACTATTTGTCAAAGAATACAGTATATAGTGAAATTCACAGTTTCAGTTTGAATATATTCAGTTTGATGTGAAATTGAGACAAGTAAGTGAAAATGTCAGATCATCTTGGAGCTCAGTGAAGCAGGTTAGATTGGTAACAGAGAATTTTGCATATTTTGCTAATTCATATCATGGACTAATACTGTATAACCTAGGAGAGCATGAGGCAAGAGGAAAATGACCCTGATCATTAACCTTAAAGAGGTTCAATTTTAAATGTCAATATGAAGAATACGTGCATAGAAATAAGACTGAGAAGTTGTCAAGGAGTTGAGAAAAAAACCTGGATACAAACATATCAGTACATAAAAAGAAGACAATCCTTCAATGAAAAAGTAGTCAAATAGGATTGAAAGCTAGTGGGAGGTAAAATACTGCAGGTGCCAAAAATAAGGTATACACATTTTAAGAGATGTTGTCTATGTATTACTTTTCAAAGTTCAACTGAATTATAGTAGCACTGTGTAGTATGATGGTAGCTCAAAAGATGGCATGTTAATCAAATTAATACTAGCGTCACCATGGAACAGGCAGGACAGTCAGAGAAAATGGTGAAAGCACGGTTATTGTTTGAGGAGTACAAGACCATTCTGAAGTGGTATCTGCAACTTGAGAATACTGTAGAAGTACAATGACATTGGAGGCATGAGTGTGCAACAGAACCTACAACACACCTAACAATTGCACATGATCGTGATAAGTTTGAGACATGTGGTAAATTGAAAGGGCAACTGCAGCAACACAAGTGGACACTTTAGTCAACCTTGCTCAAGCAGTAGTGCACCATAGATCAGAAGTGTCAGGACACTGGTGGTAACCATACAAAGAGTTGCTTTAGTTTCATAATAAGGAAAGATAGCTCATTTGTCTGAAAATGTAAAGATCTATGCATAAATTAATATTCTGAATATTAATATAAATGTTTTTGAAATTGGTTCATCTGGGAGAAGAGCAAGGTGGTTGTATCTTGAAAGGGCTGTTGGGTTATAATTTTATGTAACCTATTTAATGGAAAATTACATTGAAAGGAAGATGTTGAATATATCAAACAGAAAGGCAAATTATTTTTAAGTTAATGAGAATGGAGATTCTAAACATAGGTAGAGGTATCAGGCTCAAATGCAAGAAAGGACTATTTTTCTTCTATAAAAGGAGTGGGAAATAGGCAGCTTTGCTGGTTATTGTGTTTCTCAGAAAGAATTTTGAAGAATTATAATCTGATTTTCTCTTAAGTAGCAGTCCAGGCATCTGTAGATACTGGGTTGAGATTGAAGGGAGAAATGTTTGAGGAGCATGAACAAGTTATAAAATATTTATTACAGAGAGTGAGAGAGCAAGTCAAAGAAAGAACCAGAGTAAGATCACCAAGCAGTTTGGCATGCCCACTTGAGATCATGGATTTATGGCAGTAACAACATGCAATGACAAGTGAAATTTTCTAGCTGCCTTTGGGTCCTTAGATACAGGCATAAAAAAGGTCTACAATGGAAGTGTTTTTTTTTAACTAGAGCAAAAACAATTCAAGTATTTTCTGCACTGGGATGAAAGACTTGCAATCTAAATTGCATGCAGAGAAAGTATATGAAAGGACTGATGAAATGTTTTACAACTGGTGTCTTCCTTTTGGGGGAAAGATAAAAATAAATTGCCAGATTATGTTTTCAAGCAAATTTTCCTATAGTTTATGAATAACAAAGTTTCTGAGTTCTAATTTGACCCATATATCTTATTCCCTCATTCTATGTGTGAACCATAACTTTAATGAATTATACCAAAGTCATTACTCATGTATTCATCACCTAGACAGTTAGAACATTTCCAGTGCCCAGAAGAGCAGGGAGCATTCAATCCTAATTACAACTTCATCATTCTCCCTTAGTGACAATCATTCTGACTTTAATGATGATCGTTTTCTTGTTTTTCTTTATATTACTACCTATATTCTTAGAAATTAACTTTGTTTTCTCTACACTTTAAATTCTAATATACAGTCAAATAATATGTATCCTTTGCTGATTTTTTGAGCTTAACTCAAGCTTTGCAAGTAGCTGTATCCTGGTTATTTTTCATTGCTGTATAGTATTTCATTTATTTCACTGTATGAGTATTTCACAGTATCCATTTGCTATTTTGGACATTTATATTGTACATATTTTGGAGTTACTATGAACAATACATGTAATTCAATACAAATGTGCCTGAATTTTCTGGGAGTGGAGTTGCTGGGTGATAAAGAATTGTATTAGTATTACTTACTAGAGAGTGATAAGCAGACTTCCATAACAATTGTACAAATTTGCATCTTTCCAGTAGTTTACAAGAGCTGACATTGCTCTGTATCCTCAACACCAATTGATATAGTCAGATTTTTTAAAAGATTTATTTTATTGTTTGAGAGAAGGTGAAAAAGAGAGGGACGTAGAGAGGGGGAGAGAGAGAGAGAGAGACAGTCTCCATAGCTGTACATCATTAGTTGTGATATTGTTTTCATTACACACAGGTGGACATGGGGCTGTGTAGGGCAGGAACCAAACTTGGGGCTTCCTGCATTGGAGGCAAGAACTTTGCCACCATCCCGGTGGTTACCAGTTGTGCCACAGTTCAGCACATGGGTTTGCATGGGCCGGGGCCTGGACCTCCTGGTAGCCAGTCAAGCTCTTAACTTGCTCAGCTCAGGTTGAGTTTGTGGGTGTGATTGCTGGTGATATCTTTGTGCAGGTGGTGCCTGCTATTAAAATCTGTTTTGGGTAAGACAACCCTTTGAGCTATGAGGACAGAGATGTGGCAATAGTGTGTCACTGGCTAAGAACAGTTGGATAGGACTACTGGTTTGGTTCCCTACACATGTGAGGCTAGAGAGTGAACTCTGCAGTTGCCTGGAATCTCTGGTCAAATTTAATAGTCTGGAGTAGGGACTGTATTCAATAGTGAACAGGGCTATGAATTAGCTTTCCTGCCCTGACAGAGCAGCAGGCTGGAGCCCAAGGCCTCTACAGTTTATTGGTTGTGAGCTTGAACGAGGCCTGAGTGTGCACTGAATGTTCTAGTCAGGTGAGGCCACTGGTTTTGCTCTGCAAATGAGGACAAGGGTTGTCTATGCCATCTGCTCAAGAGCCACTGTACATAAGGCTGTGGAACAGACTCTGCAGCTTCCTGTGTTCTCTAGTTAGGTTCCCTGTCTGAACAGGCTGGAGGTTTCATTCAGTGATCAGTGGGGCTACAAATTGAATTTCTTACTTGAGCACAGTGAGAGAATTATTTCTTAAACCTGTAAATTCCTGTTTATTGTTTCAACTCAAACCAACCTGCACCTCATGTTCCCCGGCCAAACAGAGCTCCTGACTTTTTCTGCAAACTATCAGCTCAATTTCTCCATTCAAATGCCACTGGGCTGCACAGCTTTTGTGTTTTCACCAGTCCTTCTGATAGGCTGGAAGGCACCTTGCATGCCTGTGGGCAAACTGGACTCTAGGGCTGGCAAAACAACTCCGTTGAGGATCCAAATTAGGTAGATAGGTACTCACTGAGTTCCCTGGTCACAGTGTACCCTCCAACTTGCTTCTGCAGATAAATAAAGCCACTTATTGGGATTACTACTTGAACACTGCAGATACGAATTAGGACGGACAAAACCATTGTGTTGGTGGTTTCAAACTGTTCTCCATTCATAGTCAGATTCCCAGGAGCTGAGCTCTGTAGATTTCCCTGCAATTCCTGTTATCTGAGATCAAAATAGGGGCTCCCACAAAGAAACCCACAGTTCTGAGGTGGGGAAATGATTGTCTCCCTGGGGTTCTTTTTTTCCACTGGAGGAAATGAGACTCCGGGAGACCTCTTTATCTGGTGCTGAGGTGCAGACAAGGAGCTTCAGTCTCACTTACATGATTTAAGATCCTCTCAGTGGTATCTTGTTCCTGAATAGTTGTTACCTGTAGTTTTTCTTCTTCTGATGAGAGCAAAGTCAGAAATTACCTATGTTACCAGCTTGGTGATGTCTCTCTTAGTTCTTGGTATTATCTCAACATTTAAATATCCATTATCTTCTTGCTTGCATGGTTTCTGAATAGAAGTTGAGTGTAATTTTTATCTTTGTTCCCCTAAAGGCTAGGTATTCTCTCTCTCTCTCTCTCTCTCTCTCTCTCTCTCTCTCTCTCTCTCTCTCTCACACACACACACACACGCACACACACATACACACACACACATTCCGGCTTAGTTCAGAATTTTGTATTTATCTTTGGTTTTCTGTGG
>PVKE010030136.1:0-19809 GCA_004027555.1 Craseonycteris thonglongyai
ATGGTGGGGAGCAGAGGTTTCATTAAAATGTTGACCCTCTAAAATAGTTTATTGCAACTTTTAAAATAATTTTGCCCTTAAAAATTTCTAAGAATCAATGCTCAGTGTTTCCAAAATGTCTTACGTCAGGCATAAGATATGCGTGTTATATTCCAAATTTCCATCCTATTTTCCTTTGGAAATTATTCTAGATAAAAATAATAACTTGAAATACAACTGAGTGCTAATGAGTTTTAGTTTTATAATGATAAAAACATTAAGGTAAAGGAAAAATAAGTGCTTATTTAGACTCAAGAAAGCTTCTAATGAAGAAAAGAACTTTAATTTATTAGAGCAAACGAGCGAATGTATTTGCAGGAGAAAAAAGGAAAATTTGTTTTGCTGCTAACAAAGAGGTCTAGATAAACTCAGTAGAGCAGAAAATTGTATCCAAGATAAGATGTAAGTATGAGACACTTCACTGCATTAAATTTTTTTTTTTTTTTGAACCACCAGTATATCGCTGAAAGCTTTGCTCATATCTAATTTAGTTAAAGGGATGGTGTCAGCTAATTTCTCATTACCTTAAAAATATTGTTTCAAAAATTTTAATTCCCAAAATCAATTTCTTTCCAAGATCTGTCCTCATTTCCTATTTTTCCTATTTGTGTCTAAATGATTCCATTACTTCCCACCTGCCACCCCACCCCCCCTCCAGTTGAAGGGGTCTAATTTTGCAAATAAAAATCGTAAGCCTGAATAAAGTGATCTTAAAAGGAAATAAATATAAAGGATCAAATGTACTTTTAAATTGTTATTTTGGTATTATAGGCGCTCCTTATTTCATCCATTTACATTTAGCAGAATGCTTCCAGTCTGTGAGCCTCTCCACTGACCTAATGAATTACTGTTTCACAGAGATTCTTGCTTTATATGAGGCAAAGACTAAATGAGTAGCTGCAGGAATGCTCAGCAACTCAGTAATTCCCTAAGTGCTAGCTGTTCGTGAGAGAAGAGCGAAGGTCAGCTTTTACTGCCAGTGGGGCTGGCGATGGAGGGAGGTGACTCATTTCCAGCATCACATTTTATGGGGCCAGTCATGGGGGCCTGACCCAGCAGAAGTTACAAGTCTCTCCAGGGCAGAGGCTACACAAAGGAGTATTTCTCTAAAATCCCTTGGAGAGAATCAAAATATGGCCAAGAAAAATGACAGGTTCCCTTTCCTGGAAAGCACAAAGGTAGGGGAAATATATATATATATATCCTGGCAAGAAGAGAATACCTCCTTGACCAGTCATTTCCATCCACCACATTGCATGTGTTGACCAGCAGCAGGCTATGGGCTGGGTCTCTGAAATTTAGGTTGCAAACGCAGTGCATGATCGATCACCATGTGGGTTCTTTATACCAGCCTGTCCTTGGTTAAATTAAATGGATTGTAAACTCAAAGAAAATAAAATACCACTTAGAAGCAGAGTAAAGTGAAAACAGAAAAGTTTCCACTGACAAATTCTGGGAGTTAAGAGAATGCTTTGATGTCTGCTCAAGTACAGTAAAGGATTTTATGAATCAGAAATAACCGAGGATTTCAAAAACAATCACAAGCAAACACAGTAAGGTCTGAATGTCAAAACTAAAGAAATAAACCCAGAGTGCTTTTTTTTTTTTTTTTTTTTGGTCCCCCATAGTTAACAGTGAGACATTTCTGGAAGATGGTATTATATATCATAAAGGATTTTTTAAAAATCATTACCTTTAAGCAATAAGGGCATGAAAGGGATTTTGGGTGGCTTCATCTTTTTGAAAGCATCTCTGTAGGCTTTGTGATTCAGGGAAGGATCCTGCAGAAGCAAGCAGATTGTAAAGAGAAAGAAAAATCAATGTGCTATAGAAACAATTCTAAATTCACTTTGGCTACACAATTTAAACATGATTCAGATATTGAGAGGTTCTTCCTAAGAACAAAGTAGATAAAGGTTTCCTAGGAGAATAAATTCACTGAATTAGGGCAGGAAATCTAGGCAATGAATGAAAGCCATGTTACTGGTTTACAATAATGGGAAATGACTGCAAAAGGGAGAAACCTTTTGATTGCCCTATTATTTTCCTCAAATAGGTTTTTTAAGTACAGTTTCCTTTGCATAATTTCTATCATGAGGTAAATCCAATGCCTTTTGTTAGGTACAGTGCAAAGAAAAAATGCCCTCATAATGTATAGACAATGCAGAGGAAATGAAAGAACGCTGTCTTTTTGCGTTCTGAAAAGAAACTACACATTTTGTATCTAACCCTAAGAAGTGATAAAAAGGAGAAAAAAGAAGAAAAGAAGAATCCAAAAGACACTGATTGCACACAAAGTTTATACCAATTAATTTTGTAGACTATGAAATAGACTATATTTCAATATTTGCCTTCTGCAAATCATACCGAAAGGTCTGTTCTCACTACCTTTTTCACTGGAGAGGAAAAAGCATTAACTGTAAACTTGTTTTAGTCCATAAGAAGCCAAGCTAAATTTCCATATACAAGTGAACTCTTCTAAGCTACATGACACAATAGGGTGCAGATGCTGATCATTGGACTCTGCAAGGAAATTAGACACTAGCAATGAATTTGAATAATAAGTCCCGTCCAACTCAACTACTTACTGTTAAACTTTCAAGTTCAGAGAAAAGTTTCTTAAACTTCCCAGGAATTTTCTAAACACAAACAAATAAAAAATAAAAGAGATGGTCAAAGAAGTCAGTTGTTTTGAGAGGCAACAAGAGTTTTCATGAGGTTGTGCTTACATGTGTTACATTCTTAAACATAAATTCATGTATCCTCTGGTTTTATCCTGATTGCTTCCCATGATGCAATTCTCATCAACCCTCAATGTGACATTCCTTAGGGATGTGGCGAAAACATTTTAAAGTAAATAGCCACAGGATGCAGGGATCTCACCGGTTACACATTCCACACATTGGTGATTTTTTAAATAAACACTTGGACTTTAGTTTCATGCCCTACCTTTCATGAACGCTCTCATCTTCTTAAGGAGTCTCGCTGATTGGGAAATAATAATATCAGCTGACACTTTTGGTATAAGTGAGGTAATTACATTTTCCAGTAGAGGGCTAAGTAGTGAATGACCTCGAAAACCCTAAATGACGAAGGCTGTCCTTTAACAGGTAGAATCACTTGAGTCATAACGATCTACCACAGCAACAGGCAGCATGTATTATAAAATGACAGAAGATGGAAACATATGTCATCCTCTCAAATAAAAATTCAGGCCTGAGGAAGAAGAGCCTGGAATTTCCCAGCCTGCCTTGAACACGGGGAAGAGAAACACTGGACGCCTTTTGTGCAGACGAGGGAAGACCGCCTGACCGTGAATCCCGACGCTGCCCCTTTCTAGCTGTGGGTTTCGTGCCAGTGTCCCAGCTCGCTGGCTGATGTGGCGAAAACTCATAAAAAGTGTACAGTCCATGGTTAGTGCTTAACAAATTCCAGCTATTAACACTAACAACAGTGTTCCAGAAGCTACTGGTGGGACTTTCTGTATCCAAAACAAATGAAAATAATGAGGCAAACCTCGCAATATTTCCACTTTTACATTATTTAAAAACAGACTTGGCCATCTGATAATTTTGACTTTGGGCTCAATGGATCACAGCAAACAGGTAGTTTAATCTGTTCAGAAACTACTGTTATCATACACAGGCACACGTTTATTAATGAATGGAGGACAAATCAAACAACAAAAGATAAAACGCAGACATCTGTAACTGATTCCAACTGTTCTTGGGCTGTGTATCTCAATTGGTTGGACATTCCACATGAATATCCCTGTGGCAGCTCAAACTCAAACTACAGCCAAACTGATCTACTCCAGGGGTCAGCCATGGGCCAAATGCTTTTGTAAATAAAGTTTTATTGAAACACTGCCATGCCCATTCATTTACATGTTAATTGTGGCTGCTCTTGCACTATGGTGGCAGAGTTGAGTCATTGCAATAGAGGCCACATGGCCTGCACAGCCAAAAAAGATTTACTATCTGGCCTTTTAGCACCCAGATTTGCTGACCTCTGTTCTAGTTTCTCAAATCTACTTCTTTTCCTATGTTGTCTATTTAAAATACTGGGACTACTTGTCACCAGGCCTAGAGATCCTCAGGTCACCCCTGCATGGGATGCCCATCTCAACCCCCCACCCCCACTCCCACCCCCAGCAACTCCCAACTCAACCTCTAAGACCCTGACTCTCCTGAGGTAGAATGAGTCCCTGTAATTGCTCCTCTGTGGTCTGACAGGACTTGCTCCATCAGAGCACACCCTGAATGGTCTGACCCATTTTCCACCCACTGTGGAGATGATTCAGTGCCTTGCACATACGAGGTCATCAATGTGGTCACGGAATGCATGCTTTTTGAATTATTTGTCCATCCACTTTTTACAAATCAGAGCTTCTTTCCAGGTTTAATTCAAACTCCAAGTTCCCCTGCCCTTGCCAGCCATCTGTTTTCCACCTCCTGATCAACCGGGGCATGTGTTGCCCACCTCCTTTCATCTTACGATGTGTACACATGCTCTTGTTTGCTTAACCAGTGCTGGCAGGCCTTTCATTCTTTCTCTTTTGAACCCCTGTAAGGAGCACTGACCCTGACCCTCAGGTTACCACAGTGCATTCCATCAGAGTATGACCCTGACTCACAGAAAGTGAATCCACAAGTTGCCCCAAGTCTATGCCCAGATCTAATGTAAGGAAAACACAATGTTGGCCTATTAGCTTCCCTTTTGTGGAAGTTTGAACTGAGACTCATGAAGAGAATGGAGCAGTTAGTGATAGGAGCTAAATCTGAGAAGACGAAGAGAGGGTCAGGAGACCATTTACAAGCTACACACAGTCTAGAGTCAAAAGAAGTCTTGATGGTTCACGAGAAGAGATGAGGGAGGGAAATGGTATGTGGAGCGAAGAAGTGGGTCAGTAGGGAAGAGAGAGAAAAGAAAACAAAAGCCCAAGGAAAGAAGGTGATGGGGGTATGGGAGACACAGAGAACCTCTAGATTTAGGAACACCCCAGTGTCATTGGGTCTCACATGGACCTTTCAAGTCCATGTTTGAACACGCGTGCTAACTTGAGTGGTTCTTTCCACCTTACAACCTAAACAGCCTTCATTACACACCAACAGAGGCAGAGCCAAGATTTCAGAGGCTTGAAACTTACTTGTGGACCCTCCTTAAGGAAAAGAATACAAAATTACTTGGCTTTTGAAAATTTCACAAAGATATACATCATTCATGTGAACACACTGCCAGGGGCCCTGCAAGTTACAGGCCCGCAAGCTTCATTCATTAGCATCTCAGCCAGTTGGCTTCTGGACACACATCATGATGGAGGTGAGCTTTTGAAAAGACCACCATGGAACTGCAACCACACTATCAAGGGGACAGAGCGGAGGAAGACTAATTCCAGTTAGGGAGCATTTTACAATTCTTACCTCTTTCACATACAGTATATCACAGAACCACGTTGAAGCCCATTGGATCAAAATAGTCCCTACCAACTTGAAACATTACTTTTTAACTTTTTTTCTAGTGGGACTTATCTTATTTAAACCATTTAAATCCATATATGCATTTAAAATACAGACATTTTTTTGCTGGAAGGTTTTCCGTTCCGCTTTATTTGTCCCTCTTACTCCCTTCCCAGCGTGGACCCCCGAGGCTCACCTCCCAGGTCTGCGACAGCCGGCTCACAGAAGCGGTGTTGAGACCCATCACAATGGCAAAGAAAGAATTCAGGTTTCTCTGGGCTTTGCAGCTGCGGAATAAAAAAAAGCAAAAGGCATTTTGAGGCAACAGCCTCTTTCCAGATGACCACCAAAGATACAGCTGAAAGGACTCTAGTCTGCAGAGTTCAACCTCAAGGGCAGGGCTGGACACTCCTCCATAGCCACCACACCCTTGATGCCCCGTAGGAGGTGTGGTGTTCCCTCAACTGTTTCTAACACAAATGAAATGATTCCAAATGCTTTGGCTCATCCCCACCTTTAGGAGATCTGTGCTCTTGATATCTCTGGACACTTTAAAAGATTCCTCCTTTCTCAAAATGCATTTACATTTTCAATGGAAAGCTCTTCGATTCATGTTTCTTTATATATAACATATTCTCATTATAACAGTTCTCCAGTCCTGCCTCTTTTATTAGTATGCGGTCCATATATTTTTGACAGATGAGGCCCTCTCACCTCACCGGTCTAAATTCCTTTTCTTATTACAGTCAGACATATTTTCTTTGCTGTCAACAAAATTGCTATTATATTATATATGTACATTTAAAATAATGGCATATGTCATGGGGACACTGCCCTACATTTCTCATTTAAAGAAAAAATAAAAGAAACGAGGAATTAGATCACATTGAGCACCATTCACTCTCTAGGGTTGTATGTTCTGCATACTAACGTCCATCATGCCCTTGACTCAATTGGTCAAAATTCCACCAATTTTCAAAGCCAGCTGAGAAAGCTTGGAATAGCTTCCAGGTTAGCCAGAACAGCCTGTGAATTCTGCCATTCCTTTATCTGGGGGTACATTAGAAAACAGTGTCTCTGAGGCAAGTCTTTAAAATTAAGAAATTACCTTAACTTGATAATTAAATATGAAAAAATATGAAAGTGCTTAGCAGCAAACTGGCTGCAGATAAAATACCTGCTGTATGCTAATTTAGCTTCCCTCAGATGCCCTTTCTTCCCTGACATCTCCATTAAGGCTTCAAACGGAATCTGGAAACAGTGTATATGTAACTTTGTATCTTGCTTCTTTAGTTAGGAGTATATACTGCGTTAAATATATTATAGATTCTTTACCATCATCATTGACGCCTATATAACACTATCAAAACCATATTTCATCATTTGTTTTCTCATTCCCCTATTGTTGATATTTAAATTATTTTTACTCAATGCAATTCAGTTTAATACGAAATGCTGCAATAAATACCTTTGTCTATAAAACTTTTTACAGCATTTATAATCTTTTTATTACATTAAACTTCCAGTCATTTCATGATTGGTCAAAAACGACCACGACTTTAAAGGTTCTTGACACAGTAAAAACTTCTGTCTCCCAAAACTATACTGATTTCTGGCTGCACAGGTGGTGTGTAAGAACAGCTAGTTCTGAACCAGGAAAACGTTTAGGTTGTGAGTGCAGTGAATATTAACAGAGCTGGCAGTGCCCTGGTGGGTCCTGTTGAACTAGCTTGCTCCTAGGGCCAGCCCCATGGTCTAGATCCCGCCCAAGTACAGCCGAGGGTCACGCCCTGCAGTATGTTGCAAGTTCTATTCCCACTGATAGTGCAGCTGGGAAAGGCACGGCTGCCTCCACACCTAGTGCCCAAAATACTCAAGGGGAGCACAGTCCTGCAGACCCTCTGATGGTTTTCCTGACCAGCTTTTGACCCCTTATCCTGGTAGGCAACAGGTTCTGAAACTTAGTCCAATTGGTTTCTGCCAACTGTCTGACAACAAGTTTATATTGTGCAATGTACCAAGAATATACCCTGCTTGCTACTTCCTGGCCTCTGATTTAGAAATTCATCTGTTTTTGAGAATCACTGGTGCCTAAAGGCATCAACACTGTGACTCTACTTCCCTCCTGCCGTTCACTTCCACCCTTTCCGTCTCATCACACCCCTGGAAAGTTCATACCAGCCTGGACAGACTGGAGCCAGCTCTGTCTCTGGACGTGATATCTGAAGCACCAGGAGCTCTGCTGAGGCCTTGTGGTCAGTGAGAACCGTCCCAGCCCCAGGCCGGAAGCACCTCAGTTAAAGGCTGTTCCTCACTCCCAGCTCCTCCCACCATGACTGAGGCCCACTGGTTCTCATTCCCCACAGACATCACGTTCCTTAGGCTGGATTATTTGAGGGCTGCCTGGAAAGATTCCAGCCACGTAACTCTTCTCGTTATATTGATGACACCTGGAATTTTTCTGGACAGCCCTCATATGTCTACTTCATTTTTATATTCTGCCCATCACCCAAATGCCTACGAGACAGCCAGCCTTTCACAAAGCATTTGTGGAGCTCAAAACCAGACTTTTTAGGAAAATGGCTTTATTATTACTCATTAGAAAAAGGTTTATTCTTCTTTTTACTCAGCACCATTTATCTATATAAAATCTTACATATAATCCTCATTTCTTTTTATCTTTAGCCCCTCATAAATAATTTTCCTGGTTCAAATCTCTTTTTTGGTCATACTTAAAATAAAAATTTAAAAAAACCCACATATCACTAACATGTGAATCTGTGAAAAGGAAAAAGGAATTAGTATAGACACAATTTCTCTAGAAGACAAATTGGGGCAGTACTAATATCGGATACCATTCGAGTCTGGAATCCTCTGTTACCAAGGTTCATTCATTCTGTGATAAGAACAGACTGTCTGACACTAAACATTCCAGTTTAGCAAACCTGCCTTTGTCTGTGTGAGAAAGTAAAATCCACTCAATCCACAGAGGTGGTGGTGGTTGGGGGAGGGGGGGCAATAGGAAGGGGGATGGGAAACATGAATATGCAAATAGGATGCCTTAGGCAGGGGAAAACACTTCATGATCATGGAAATTCCTGCTTTCCCTTGGTTATTCCTAGGAGTGTGATTATGAGGAATTTAACTTGATGTTCCTGTTCATTCTGGCCCATGGGCTAGGGATGGAGACCAGCATGTAAATAATTGAATAGATTTTACTTCCCTGAGTAGATACAATCTTATATTGGGAACAGAGCAGTGTGGTGTCATTTTACTCCTTGGGATATTAATGCCCCTTATCTCCAAGAAACTGGCATTTATAAGAATGTTTTTGATTCTTATAAAAGAATCAAATCAAAAGAGCCTTATCTCTAGGTCCTTCACACAGACTATTATGGAATGTACTAGTTAAATCAATAAAAGGGGCATTTGCCATACAAGGAGTCCAAAATGTAGGCTTATTTGTTTTCTATTTCTCTTTCCATTTTAGTCACACCAAACAAGTTAGTTTCTTCCATTATCTGTCAACTAAGTACACAAAATATCCTGGTTCTGGGCTCCCCTCCACTATAATTTAGTCTATGTGCTACTTTCAGGTCCAACTTCCTGAGAGACAACTCTGATCATCAGTTTCTGGAACAAAAACTAACAGCAAATCCCTACCACCCTCTCAATGTGGTCCAAACTCTTAATCTGAAAATCAACATCCAACACTTTGGTCCCATCATACTTTGCAGATCACTATCCCACAATTTCCTTACAAGTACCCTCTATGGGGGCCAAAGTAGATGAGGTTCTCTTCACAGATCACAGTTCCATACTTCCTGAGGGACAACTCTGATCTCAGTTCTGGGCTTCCTCTGCTTCCAATGCGCTTCTCTGCTTCCTTCCTCCAACGAGTTTGACCTCCATAGAAAGTATGCTCTTTTGAATTCTCATCTGTCAAATTCTACCCAGAATGCAAATATAGCTGCGGGTGATACTTCTTTCCCAAATGTTTTTTGAATCCTCCTTTCTCATGTTGTTGGCATATGAGCTTCCCCTCCTCTAAAGCCCCCAATAGAATCTGATTTCATAATAGGGCACACCCATTTTATTTTGTACATTAGCCACTTTGCATTAGAGAAGTACGGCCCCCTCGCCCTCCTCTGGCAGATCGCAAACTCCTGGAAGACAAGGATTGGGTCTGCAGAAACATAGTCTGATTTTCCCACAGAACCTTGCCTGGATCTAAACATACAATGAGTGATCAATAGGTATTTCATGACTGAATATACAGGGTTTGGCAGAAGTAATGCCGTAACATTGTAAGGCTTACTTTGTCTTGCACAAGATGGATAACAATGTGAACATTTCACCTAAAATGTCATATAGCATGCATGAGTGTGATATTGTTATGTTACAGAATCACATAATTTTATAATATAAGATTTGGTATAGCTTACCAGCTCATAAAAAGGGGCGTTACTTCTGCCAGACCTTGTATTCCACTAACATGTACTCAGAAACTGATTGATATAAAAGCTATTTTGGAAGACAAAGGAGGAATCAAATGAGAAAACCAGGAGGTAGAGGATCTGGGAAACATTTTGATTCCTGCTGCTTGTTTCTGTTGGGAAGAGCAGTCTCAGGATGCTAAGCTGAAAGTTCAAGAGATACTCCTAGCAAGTTACTAAAACGTCACTCAACCAACAGTATTTACTAAGTGTTGTGCCAGGTTTGCAGGTACAATGATGGATTCGAATCGGTCTCTCTTCTCTGGAGGCTAACACAACTCAGTGAAGGAATCCTATGTAAACAGATACATTTAGTAGATATGACAATGAAGTTGGAAATAAAGGGAAAAAAGAGAGTGTGCGTGTGTGTGTATGTGTGTGTGTTGGGGGGAAGTGGTGGGAAGTAGTTGACCCTGCATTTGAGTACCAGGGATGACTTCAAGAAGGAAGCAATATTTGACTAAGGTCTTAAAGAATGACAGCAATCTGGGTAGAAGGGCCATTCTTGGCAGACACAACAACACGTGTCCAGGCATGGAGGATGGCATTGATGAGAAATAGCCATTCAGAGTGGCAGCAGCATGGGGAGCACCCAGCGGGTGAGGGGCATAGGTCAGTTGGGACCAGTGAGTGCAGGGCTCACTAAGGAGTTTGCAAAGTTTATATTATGAGCATCAGGAGCCAAAAGCAGAATCCTAGAACATACCTGCTTTTCAATGATTCTCACACCCTCACATCATCTTCCCCCATTTTCCTAGCCTACTGTGTGTAGCTCACCCAGCCACGTTGTAATTCAGCTGCAGGATGGGACATGTGTGCTTGCCTGCTTGTAAGTTCTAGAGCAAAGAGCCGACTGCTTCAGTCTGGCATTTTGACATTTACTTTAAAACACAAATACTTTCCAATGCAAAGAACATAAATATTCAAGAGCAGGCCTTTTCAATCATTTGGTCACTTAACTCAGTATGACACTTTTATATCCCAACCCTTCTAATCATCACAAATAAATAAATAAAAATAACATGTACTCTCGCAAGCAGAGCAGCAGAATTGTATTTTCCACCACTAGAAACTCACTGGGCGGCAATTTTGATGAATTTCTTCACCAGCTGCACTCGCTTGCCCAGCTGGCTGCAGAGCAGAATCTCCGTGGCCACCCAGAGCTGGACCTCATTGCATCTCTGGAGCAGAAGGCTGAGGTTCACAGTGTGCTCCCCACTTCCTTGTCGGCTGAACGTGAAGTAGATCAGTTCTTGCTGAAAGGAAATGTATTCATACCAGTGTTCATTCTTAGCACAAAGCCAACTTGCTACAAAGTTCAGTCCATTTTACAGAGCTATGTCAGGCAGCCACTCATACCATACTATGTTATAAGACTACAACAAATAATACATTAAATTCAAAACAAATTATCTTTAGTTTTAGAGATGCCTATGAAATAATGTTCACTTAGACTCTGTATGTAAATGTAGTATTTCAGAGTGTAAGGATACCTTTCTTTGAAAATCTAAGACATTCTAAAGTTTAAATCACAGGCTGAGTCAAATCCAAACTTCCTAAAACTTGTTATATTGGCAAATTCCAGTGTAAATGGAAAGCTATTACTAGTATTAAGATACACAGTAGGGGAAGCCAGGATGGCTCAGTGGGTTAAGGGCTCACTTTGCAGCCCTGGGGACCGAGGATCGAATCCCGGCCCCGGTCCGTGTGGACCCATATGATGAACTGGGGAGTTCCCTCAATTCAGTTCTCTCTCTGTCTCTGTATCTCTTTCTCTCTCTCTCTCTCTCTCTCTCTCTCTCTCTCTCTCTTTCTGTGTGTGTCAAAACCAATAAAAAATAAATAAATAAATAAAATAAAAATAATATCCCTGTAAAAAAAAAAAAAAAAAATTAAAAAAAAGATACACAGTAGACTCTCATGGGTAGATTCTGTAGACAGGGGTTCTGAAATGTTAGTGTGAATGGTTTTACCTGGAAGCCTGTTAAAGCAAGCTGTCCACTCCACCCCCACCACCCTTCCCCCACCATCCCCAGTTTCTGACTCAGTTGGTTTGTGGTAGGAACAAAAATGTACATTTCTAACAAGTTTCCAGGTGGCTCTAATGATGTTGGTCTGGATACCTAGGAACCACTGATATAAGGTAATATCAAATCATAAACAGAAAGAGTGAGATTAGGTCAAGGTCCTACAGTCACAAAAGCTAGTAAGACCAGTTAACTATTTACTATATATAGATTGATTGTATGTAAAGCAATTGAAGAGATTTGTTACTAAATGGAGGGTGAGGGTGTGTGTATGTGCTCGTGAATTTAACAGAAGTAATTCACATTCTCACATTGCATAAGCTGGGACACATTCCACTCCATTAATGTTTCCAAAGTCATAAAACATTCAGCCACAATGAGTTCACTACTTCCTCAAATTTAGATTTTCATGTTGGAAATTTAATGAGAAACTATGAAGACATTTAAAAGATATTCCAAAATAAAAGTGATGTTCCAGGATTTCTAAGCTGGGCTCGAGTTCCTTCTTCAGAAGGGAAAGCTGTTTCATGATGAAAAATTTCATTACATGGTGAAGCAAATGCAACATATGGTTGCACAGAGCTATTGCATTTTTCATCTTCTGATTCCTGTGAGCCTTTCCACTGGCTTAATATATTCATTGTCATTAGCATTTCCCCCATAATGTATTGTTTTATAAATGTTATAAGTTGTCCTCAAGGGAGAAGTTGATGGACATAAAAATCCAAAATACATCTCAAACTTTCAAGGAAGTACTTGAAGTCTTGAATTATAGTCTAAATTTATAGACTGTTCTTCAGTAAAAGGATGGGTGTTTTGTGTGTGTGTGTGTATACAAACATATACACACACACACACACACATACACACACAGTAGTCTCTCAGTTAACTGGCACCCATGGGAATTGGTAGATGCTGGATAAATGTAAGTAGACTCCCCGTGAACTGAAACTCAAGCAATAGGTTAAGAGAGTCTACTGCAAATATGATTCTGGTATAACTATTATAAATTCATGGGAAAAATTAAAATATCAATATCAAAGGTATCAAATGCAAAGTGGCTCTTCAATGCCATTACAGCTTCATAAATGGACATAATAAATACACATATACTGTATTACACGTATAAAAGTATGGTATGCTTACACTATATTTCAATTATTGTACTAGGAGCCAATAAAGCATGACCACGTATTCTGACTTTCCTAGGATTGGGTCAGTCTTTCAATATGTTTAAAGTCCTCAAATACCTTTTTGGACCATGGTATCCTAGCATAACTATATCACCATCTTTTAAAAGCCTAGTCACATATAAAAATTCTTCAAAAAGAAATATTCACAGTTACAATAGCACTGGCATTTATTGGATCTTTTCACTCTTTTCTTACCTCGTGAATTGAATTGAAGAGATTCCAATCAAAATTCATTAATTCCAGAGCAAGATCCCAGGTGTTCATTCCCAAAATCCTCATTGACCTGTGCTGTGATTCCTCATTTTCCACAAGTGGGTTCTAAAGTGACAGAAGTAAAAGGGTCCTCAGCAATTCCTGGATGTGTGGCTGGCCATAGAAAGGCACTAGGAGCCCAGATCAGAAAAGCAATCTAGTCTGAGGGCACTTAATATTTCCCCCTAGTCTGTTCACCTTCAGTGAATTACAGCCAATTTAGGATAACAGCCTTAGAAATAGTAGAATGTGATCAGTGAGTGAGCCCGCCCCTCCCACCCCCATACATGCATGCACAAAACTGATTATAAAACACTGCCCGGGCAGACAGCATAATGAGAAAGAAAGCCCTGAGCCCACTATGGCTTCTGGTAAGAATTCATGTGCCAGCAGGGTAAGTATAAAAACAAACAAAAGAAATGTCACAGTCCACTTCAATAAAGACAGACACGGCTTCTACAGGGAGTATGTTTAACAAGTCTCATCCCAGACACACATTTACAAATTTTATGAAAATGCTTGTGGAAAGTGAAAAAAATTTAAATACAAAATAAAAGTTACTTCCCCACAGGATAAATAATCCCCACAGTGGATGATTATTTTTAGTGTCAATTGTTTTCCCTACACAAATAGGTAGTATTAGTTAGTTGACAGTATTTCCTTAAAATCTGGCATGAAATTATTAAATGCCACCACAACTTGCAATCTCCTGTCACTTTTAAATGTACTAAACATCATTTGGTATCTTTTCAAAATAGTTGATATTTTTTAATTAAAATGTAAATTCTCCATTTGAGGGGTTGGACTTGCATACTTAATGATGTTAGAAGAGCTAATGACTTGGAAATAATAAAAGAAAGGGACTTGACAGCAATAAATGATATAGCAGGATAAAGGGGATATTTCAGATTCCAAATATTAATCCCTATTTCTAAATTGTGAACTAAGTTATTTGCATTTAAAAATTTTTTAAATTAGGAAAATTTTCCTAATTGAAAAAAAAGGAGAAGAATGACAGAAGACCTTCACAGAGCTTTTCCAGACTTGTTTCTGTTCAGAGCAGTTCAAGGTACAAATCGTCCCTGTGTCCCCAGAATAGGGTAAGGGCAGACTGAATGGATGTGCGTGCAAATACTGAGGTGCTGGGGTGGGGGGTAAGCCGACTTTCTCAGGGATTGGTCTGGCTAGGCTCAGATCAGATGGGCTCCATGCTACATTGCAGACCTTCGAAGGCACTGCCATGAGTTGGGAAGGAACACAAATCTCAGCTTAGTCATTTGGTGGCATAAGGACTTTTTCACTTGGCTTTTTACTCCTCTTACTGCCTCCCTAAGTACGCCCCTTACCCTGGCACCACCTTCTCCAAGAAACACTTTATATTTCTCCATCTCATTTATTCAGGGCTCTGATTCCTGCTTTCCAAGATTAGCCTAGATACAGGAACAGTGTGGATACTGGTGGTTTCATGGGTTATCCTTTCCTCACAATGTTCCATTTCAATCGGACTATTGTGGAGAGGAAGTACCTAAAGCTATGATTCCAATGGGAAAGTTTTAGGTGGTGCGTAAAGCTGGTGGGGGAAATATTCAAGGGCAGGATGGCATCTGAATCATCTTGGGACACATTTCACAGCACCCATTTATCCCACTGACATTGCCTCAGGCCTGCCTTCTACTCTTCTGATGCTGGCCCTAGACAGTAGAGAAGAGAGCCCCAGGAATGCATACAAGGGAAGTGCATGAGACGTCTGTGTGGTAGGTGGGAGGAGGGGGTTGGAGACGATCACAGTGTGGGCTCCTCCATCGTCAGGAACCCACAGCAGCTACATATTACATTGTCCTCCTTCATGGGGAAAGGTGAAGTCAAATCAATCTCATTATTTACTCAAAGATGCTATGCAACATCCAGTTCGTCATGTGTCACTGACAGAATTACATCATGTACAGACACAGGACTAGTGACCTGCTGAAGGACACTTAGAACTGGAAAGGCCCAAGTAGGACATAAAGTTTCCCTCTCATTTTCTCTCTCCTCATGTCCAAATGAAAGGAAAGTACAGCAACTCCAGAGTCAAACACAATTGGACGAAATCCTAGCACTGTCTTCTACTTGGCTGTAGGAAGCCAGAGTCATTACTCAGCCTCTCCAACTCCACAGGGTTATTGGGAATGTTAAATGAGATGCTGTATGTAAATTACTCAGCACATACATGTTTGGTAATAAGTATAGAAAATGACAGTGACTAATATTATGATAGCTTGGTATCCCATAGATAATTTTTTTATTATAAGCATAAAATATTTTTCTTATAAGTAGCTCTCGTTTACTTACAGGGTATAAATATTCCTCAATTATATATATAGCAGGAGCCACTGGAAAGACTCAGCCCAGTGACAACTCCATGAAACAGACAAGGACCATGAACCCAGACGACACAATCACAATCTGATAAAAAGCCAGCTTTTTATGGATGATGGAGCCAAGGCTAGATCCTACTATTTGGAAAGCCACCATGAGACTGAGGTTTTTAGTAGTAGGTCAACTACTTAGATGTGAATGTTCTTAAATTTGAACTTAAGAATAATTTATGGTATGGGTTCTACATGTTTTTCAAACTCTTACTCTTCAGTGGCATCTGATGTCACATTGTAATGAGCCATGCTCACACAGGAAAGGCAGACACGCCACCCTTTCAAGCTCAAGGGAAGGGTCCATTCAAAGTACATCAAATGGACAGAAACAAAGGACAGAGTCTCTTTGCCCTGACATCCACATGGGGTGCATTTCTCAGCCCGATCTCCAGATATCCACAAAGAAGCAGCAATGGAATTAAGATTCCATCAGAGGGAATTACTTCTCTCAAATCCCTTGTTTCAGGGGCTCAGAATAGGCAGGGTTTGACTTAGGATGAGTTTAGAATTCCTCAAGTTGTGGGTCTTTGATTTGCAAAAGAAGTGTTATTTGATAAGCATATTGTTGGCTAGAAGAAGAAACAGTTCCATGTATTTTTCTAACATTCATTATAAAACATACAAGAGTATGACATTTGTGCCTGTGTGTTTCAAGGACAAGGCTGAAGGTCCTCACCAAAGTGTCTGCCAGGTCTTTCTGGTAGACATATATCCGTCCAGATGCTTCCAGGGATTTGGAGATGGCCAGGTCATTAGGCTGAATTTCATGCTTTTCTTTATTAAAAAAAAAAAAAAGAGTAATTAGAAACGCAAGACCAGCAGTAGTCATATCAGGTGCATCTAAAGAGTGACACTTGCCAAAGAAAAATATTCAAAAGTAAATAGGATGAAAAGTAGATTTAATTCAATTCTGCATACTCTGTACAGTGATACCAGTGGGACCACATATCACTGTTCATTATCCATAAAGTGGCATCCACTTGTGATCTTTCTTATAATGCTTAGACATTCTTTAGAACACAAAACAGTTCAGGGAATTAAAGTAAAACTCACTCATAATCCTATCACTCTACAGTAACCATATGATGGTAATATTGGTTAACATTTGAGTATATTTTGTTCTGATTTTATGGGTGTGTGTGTGTGTGTGTGTGTGTGTGTGCACATACATATAGTTGCAACTATTTATACATATGAATACATACTCATTCTGAATACATATATTTGCAATTATTCCATGTTTTATATTGATTTTATCATAGCACTTACACATTTGTCAAAATTATTTACATATGTCATATTTAATTGTTCACATAACAGTCAATTATATCATCACTTAATCTTTACAATTTTTTTTGTCATACAAATTAGATGGCAAGATATATGCTAAATACTAGCACAGGGCCTAGCATACATGGGGTTTAATTAAACGGATCTATATAGTGCTGAAGTCAACACCCTTGTGCATAAATCTTTGGCTGCTTGTAGATGATTTTCTTAATATAGAGTCACAATACTGGCATTAATGGATCAAAGGCAATGAAGATATTTAAAGTTTTTGATGCCAACTGCCAAATTACCTTCCAATTCTTACACTGACCAATGCTGATTATTCCTTTTGGTAAGTCTGCTATTTTGCTGAAACCAAAAACAGATTCACAGTTTATTTTGTATTTCTTGACTGCTAGTAAAGCTGAAATTTTTCATCCTATTTTATTTCCTTTATTACAAATCCTTCAACCATTTCTCTTGCCTTTGTTGGAGCTCTCTTATAATAGCCTTCTTCACAGAAAAATGTCCTGCTCCTAACTGCAAAATGCAGATGGGAAATGACTAAAGTAACACTCAAGTTTATCCCATTATAATACAATCAGCTTCTCCTAAAGCCACCCTTTAATTACCCAGAATGGTTGGAAATGTGATATTGCATATATCATTTTTCTAGATAACTTAATCAGTTCAAATGCCAAATTTTGTTTTGAAGATTTCTGCTTAATACAGAGCACACGAATGATAATCTAATACATTCTTTATGGCCCTGCATTATAAAGATCAATAGTACTGTCATGTTGGTCTGTTGACACTGTAGTAAATGGTCCCACATGGCTGGGCTCTGAAGTTCCCATCACCGTCCTCTTTGTTTAGCTATAATTTCTTGCCTCTCTCTGTGAGCCCATATATACTTTAAATCTGAATTTACGAGAGTCATTCAACACTTGCAGTGAAATAAAATGCCACAGCCTTCTGACAGTTATTCTATTTGCTAAGAAGATTTTTCCCCTTATTTTTGGGCTTGTCACTATATTATAAATGATTAAGGCTGACAGAATTTTAAACTCTGAATGACTGGGTAGGTTGCTCTTACTATATACACAGAGCTACCCTAGGTACAAAATAGCTAAAAACCTACTAAAAGCTATGAGGATAATAGTTCTAAGCCTTTCAGAAAAATCCACAAAAACCTACAAATTGCCAACATCCTTAAGCTTTTTTTGACAAAAAGAAAATAACAGTAGATCTCAAAGTCATTTCATTTTTGAAGCAGCATTTAAAACATTATTTACTGAAAATTATGTAACTAGAGCAAGGAATATATTAAGCACTGTTTTGTTTTTCTTCTTCATGAAAACACTATTGTTTGGGGGCTATTAAGCTATAGGCAGAAAGGTTTTTAACAGACAAAATTACTAATTAATAGAAAATGATGGCACATTTCCAAATCTGTGGGATAATTCAAGAGATGAGCTGATAATTCTAGCAATGAGTAGCAATGAGTCTTCACACATTAAAATACAATTGCCCACTCAGATGAATCCAATTTAACAGAGTGTAAAAACAGTATGTCACGGTGATGAAATAGATTTTGGGTAGGAAAAGAACCACTCATTAATGTCCAGATTCATGTGTGGCCCTGGGCCAGCCTCTAAAGAAGATGGGTCTCAATTGTGCTACCAAGTTCATTCAGGGCTCTTTCTTCTCCAGCACTGTCTGTCTGAACAGGGAGGGAGCCAATGATTACTGTCTGTCATGTCTTGAGAGGCCAATGCTGGTTTTAAGGAAGCTTAATATTGTTCAGAATCATTTAAAATGTTCGTCACCTTTAAATATAAGATACATTTATACTCTCTATCTGGAATGTCTGAAATATTTCATTAAAAATTCAACCACTCTTGGGGATGTTGGCAGGAGAGCTCAGCTGCTGAGTGTTTGCCTCATAATCCATAGGTCTGGGGTTTGATTCCCAGGGTTGGCCTCTGCAAACCCATAAGCTGAGCTGTGGTGCGACTGGTAACTGCTGGGATGGCTCAGCGGCAAAGGTTCTTGCCTTCCATGTGGGAAGCCCCCAATTTGCTTTCTACCCCATGGGTCCCACGTCCACCTGTGTGGAATGAAACTATGTCACAACTAATGACGTGCAACTATGGAGACTGCTGTGGGCCCTCCCTCCTTCTCTCTCTCTCTCTCTCTCACCTTCTCTCAAAAAATAAAATAAAATAAATCTTAAAAAAAAAAGTTTCAACCACTCTTTAAAATTCAAGTAATCCACATGTTCCCCAAGTTCTTGCTCTTTTTTTTTTTTTTTTTTTTTTTTCATATTTATTTCTATTTTACTTTTGACAGATAGAGAGAGAGACAGAGACAGAGACAGTTAGAGAACCGAACTGTGGGAACTCCCCAGTTCAGCATGTGGGTCCTGCCTGGGCCGGAGCCGGGATTCGATCCTCGGTCCTCGTGGCCTCAAAGCGAGCGCTCAACCCGCTGAGCCGTCCCGGCTTTCCCCTCTTTTTTTTTTTCTAGATCATGTCTTGATGGGATGTACAATTGGCTCCAGGGGAGAGGGAGGAGAGACTCATTTATTAGGCCTAGAGAGAAGGGCTGTATCCATTCACATATGTAATTAAAGAGCTTGTAGGACCATTTTACCTGGCTCT